>JAYDZK010000039.1:697821-725347 GCA_034509185.1 Euphonia xanthogaster | reverse complement strand
TGTGACCAAAGCCAAAGGGTCTCCAGGCCTGCCTGCAGCTGGAGCTGGCAGCTGTAGGCACAGGCTCTGTCACCCACAGACCCTGGGCTGCTGCAACGTCTTGGGTGGAATAAACTGCATTTTGGAGAGCCCCTGAAGTCCCACATCCCTCATTCAGGCTCTTACAAGTGCCCCTGTGCTCTGCCTGGTGCTGAGGTTTGCAGTGCTTGAGGAACATTTGGGGCTTCCTCCTTTCCCAGTGGCTGTGGGAAGCAGGATGTGTGTCAGGGCAGGACCAGCCCAGAGTGCTGCAGCATTCCCAGCCAGCCATGCCCTGGGAATGCTGATTACTGATGACATGGGGACCGAGCAGAGCCAAAGTGCACAAGTGCAGAGAGGTCAGGCCTCAAAGTGCTCTCTGCTGTGCCAATGGAGTGCAGAGCTCCAGCCCCCAGTGCTCACTGCTGGCAGGACAACAGCAGGGAGAAAAACAATCCCTGAGCAGTAAATATGGGCAAAGCTTTCCATACAATGGAAAAATACAGATGCATCTGCCTTAGAGTGTCCGAGCTCTCTACAAGAGCTGCTTCCACCCCCCCCATTTCCTGCCAGGGTGGCTTTCCTGGAAATGGATGCTGTGTCCTCAGCCCAGGGCTCAGCTGGGGCCTCTGGTTGTGCTGCTGCTCCCTCACCTGCTTGGATGCCCCTTTCTTCCTGGAGCTGCAGTATCCAGAAATCAGCACCTCACAGAGCTCTCACTGAGCTCTGTGGCAAATCCAGCTACAGAGTGAGAGAGTGAGGCACTCACTGCTTTCAGTGTGCATTTAATAAACAGGGTCATTTGGGCTCAGCTCTGCAGAGTGGGCTGCTCTGGGTTATTTGTCTATATCTGCCTTTTTATGTAACATGAATTCTTAGTGTAGAGCAGAGCTGGTGGATGTTTCTAATGTAACTCTTCCAAAAATCACTGGTCTTTAAATACATCTAAAATGTCCATTTGGCAAATTTTCCTCCTCTAAAAAAATCTGGGATTAAACAAAAAAATATTCATAGGGTTAAAGTACTTCAAATCTTATAAGAATGTTTTAAATTTTTTTTTTCCACTGGAATTTTTGATAAATGAAAGCTTCAGATTTGCAAGAGTGTTCTGTTCTTGAAAACTATCAACTATTTCAAAGTCTCTTCAGTCCTTTTGTACTTCTTCTGTTGATCTTTGAACCATTTGGCTGATACCAGTCAGGAGGAATAGAAGCCATGGAGAAAACTCCCAGGTTCATCCAGCCTGGCACTGCAGTGGCCCTGGGACAGGTGTCTGCACCTGAGCTGCATCCCTTTGCCACTGCCTTCCCCTCCTCAGATTCCTTCTGGGTGCACCTTGGTGGGATAAATGGTAGGATTTTCTGGACAAAAACTCCTTTTCCAGTGCTTTGCAGCACCCCAAATGCTTCCAATTTCAGAAAATTCCTACAACAAATAACAGAGCACTCACTTGATCTGTTCTTCTGGGGCAGGGATTTTCTTGCTTTGTTTTCTGCTTTTCTTTTTACTACTGGTAATTCACAAAGATGCTTCCCCACAACTGCTGTAAGCACTGAAAATGATGGATCTATCCTTTTCACTATTCCTTTCCCCACTCCTCTCTGAACCCTCCTCTCTGCTGGTAACACTCATCTGTATCGCAACTCTCCTTACATTTTGGCAGACCTTGGGAATTTCAGCAGCAATAAATTTAAATGGATAGAATTAAGAAAAATGACAGCTTTTTGGAACAGAGAGCAAGGCTTTTTTGGTGGTTTTTCCTTTTTATTCCTTTTTCTTGATATATCATCTATGAACACTCACCTGGGACAGCTTTTATATAGAAAAAAATATCATGTGCCTAAATTTGTATAGATTGAACCTGGAATTGAAAGTAGATTTCTGCTCTGGCTATAATTCTCAGTTGTCTGTCCCTGAAAGGAGCACCCAAGATCATAATTTGACTTGTCATATTTATTTCCCTGGCCTTTTTTTTTTTTTTTTTTTTTTTTGCAATTAACACAATATTTAATTTTTTGTTCACAGTAAACTCTTGGAATAGGCATGAAATGACCATTTCTGGATATTGGTAATGGTCAGAAAGGCCCTGTTTTGGGGTACTACTGGCACAGATCTGCTTTCTCAGGGTTACGCTCCTTTGTGCCAGCTGAAGGTGTGCCCTGAGCCTCCTGAGCCCCAGGCTGCAATTCTGCTGTCTTTTGCCTCTCAACCTTCCTTCAGAAGGTCCTCAGCAGGGAAACTGTGCCTGTCCCTGTGCACCAGGCAAGGAAAAATATCCTTGGGCAGCTCTGTGATCCCCAGCAAAGCTGGAGAAGGCACCTCCTCTATGGAACAGCTCCTGCTCCTGGCACAGCTCCCTCGGGGCTCTGCCTCATCCACTTTGCAGCACTGCCAGTGCCAGGTCACCCCTGGCTCCTTGGGGAGCCCCTGCCCTGCCCCAGCAGGTCCCACCAGCAGGGATATTTTCCAGATGTGCAGCCTGAGCTCTGCTCCTCGCTGTGCCCAGTGGCTCTGAGTGTGCTCACATAAGAGGCGTTCAGGCAAAAATGCTGCAGCCTGGCAGGACCAAAGGAAATATTTCCACTGGTTCTGAAGAGAATTTATGGCTGAAGATAATAAAAACACAAAACAACCCTTGGGAGGAATTGCTGTCCATGAGGACTTGGAAGCCTTTGGAGCCTGGCTCTTCTTCCCATGCAGAAACTGCACTTGCCTGGCCCCTAAATCTGCTGAGAAAGCAGAGCAGAGCCCTCCTGTGTGCACTGCAGGGGCTCAGGGCATCTCCCAGGGGCTCTCCTTGCTTTTCCTTCTGGCACATCAGGACCTCACCAGGAGAACCAGTTCCATGCACGGCTGCCATCTGAGCTGGGCTGGTTTACACAGGGTCATCTTACTCCCCCTTCATCCCAGGCTGCTGCTGGTCCCCACCTGCCTGTGGGAAGGTCTGGGTGGTGTCTTGAGAGCACCAGACCACCCGTCCTTGTGAATGTGCTGCACTGTCCTGGTTCCCTGCCCTGGCAACACTCGGCTGTGCTCCAGGCTGGTTGGTGTTACCTGTGGGTGATGCTTTCTCTAGGTGCTGTTTTTCCTAAGCTGCAGCTCACTGTGTGCTGTCCCTGGGCTGGGATGCTGTGGGGACTGAAGAGATGGACTGGGATGATCAGGACCAGGAGATGGAGATGGAGCTTCCTGTCTCAGAGCCTTTGTCTTTGGCTACTGGTTCTGCTCCTGGTTCCCCTAAAAAGCAAATCACAGCCTCACCCTCCATGTTACCAGGTCCATTGCAACCCTAAACCTCTAAGGGCTGGAGAAACCGATTGTATTTAGGGGTCAAATGGAAAATGTGATGAAGTTCTGACACTGAATGGGAAATCTCCTGACCAGTTTCACCCTTCCAGAGGCCTGTGCCAGTGGGGACACTGGAAGTCCATGGGCAGAAGAGCCCTGAGGATGAAGATGCTGAGGCTGTGTTGAACACGGGATAGTAAAGAGAGGAGCAGCTGTACAAGGTTGTTGTTGGCACCAGGAGTGCCAAAAGGTGGGGTGAGGAGTGTGGGGCTTCCTGCTTCTCAAGAAAGTGTTGTTTTGTCAGATCTTGTTTTAATCCTGAGTGATCTCCAATCCCATCAGCATGTTTAATTAAGCATTGCCCTAAAAAGTTGTATTTATCTATTTCTTCTTCTGAGGATACTGAATTTGTACTTTACAGGATTGTTTGTTGTGTTGGTATTGATCCACCTAAAAATTACCCTCAGAAGAAGAGCAAAATGTGTGCTGGAATGGGAGGAAGGAGGGAGTGAGTTGTGATGCAATACCCAGAGCTCTGCAGGCTGCATCTGCAAACAGCAGCAACAAAAACAACAGCCCAGCTCTTTTTGTGATATGTGAAGCGCAATTATGAGATGAAATATGAAGCTGGTATCTTAATATCTTAACAATACTGAATTTATTTTCAAAGCTAAGCTGTGCAGAATGAATCATTTATCAGTGGTCCATATGGAAAGGCACTTATCTAAACCCCCTTCTTAGTCCCAGGTGTGCTTCTCTGGCAAGAGCAAATCACACACAGTGCTTGGAAGAGAACTTAAATTCCAGATGCGCAATTTTAAAAGATGCATTTGCAAAAATAAGGCCAAATTTTGCAATATGTTATTTTTCTGCAGCTTCAGGGACATTATGGAACAGTTACCCCCTGCTCCTTAGGGCTAACAGCCCCAAAATGCTGCTCAAGGGATGCCCTTTGCTCCTGTGCCACTCCAGGGTGATGCCAGCGTTGATTTCCGAGGAGCAGGGCTGGCATGGGGAAGGGAACTCAACGCCAAGTGTTTAATGCCTGAGTGCTTTCCTTGTCTCCTGTTCATAAATACAGAAAGACAGCAAAGGAAGGGTTTGTACTGAGGTTGTTGCTGATGGATCTGAGGGGGAGAGCAGCAGTTTGCCTTTCAGGGCTCCAGGGGTGCAGCTCCTGCAGCTCCCTGGCATGGGGAAGGTGCAGTTCCTACTATGGGGCTGAGAGAGCCAGGGCTTGGCTCTGCCCTTCCCAGGGAAACTGCTTTCCTCAGGAAGGCCAGGGCTACCAAGGCAAGAGGTCAGATTTGTCTTCAGTTCTTCATTGCCTTGTCAAAATATTGACAATCACTTAAAAATAATTTAGAATTTAGAAATAATTCCTCTCTAGCAGGAATTTCAGTTTTGGTGGAGACTGGAGTCTGTGCACAGATCTGTTGCAGTGAATCTTCTTTGACCATTTTGTTTTGTAGCACCAAACTGATGTGGTTTCATCAGAAAACCTGGGTGAGGCTGCTGAGCACTTGCAAAGTGCAATCCCTGAGCAGCATTTGGAAGGACAAGAGATAAACCTGGTTAGACACTGTGACAGAGCTGCAGAGTGGGGACCAGCTGTGGAGGGAATATTTGCTCTCAGATACTGAGCAGAGCTTCCAAACTGATTGCAGTGACAGCTGTCAGTCAGAGGAGAGGTTAAACCTCATGTGTGGCAGCAGGAAATGGAGCAGAAGCCCTGGCTGTGTCTGCAGGAGCACATCACCAGCTAGAACCAGCTGCTGTTCAGGCCTCTAAACCTCCTCCAAATGTATTTGGGATTAATGTTAGGCTGGGATCAGCCTGGCTTCCTTCAAGAAGGAAGGAACAGGGTGCCCAGAGCAGCTGGGGCTGCCCCAGGATCCCTGGCAGTGTCCCAGGCCAGGTTGGACAGGGCTTGGAGCAGCCTGGGACTGTGGAAGGTGTCCCTGCCCATGGCAGGGGTGGGAATGGGATGAGCTTTAGGGTTCCTTCGACCCAAATCACTCCAGGATTTTGTGATTTTCTTCAAAGCTGCACTGGTGCTCTGGAGATAAAAGCTCCTGCTGCTATCAATATAGGACCAGGTTCTGTGGTCTTGGTGAGCAATTTCCAGAGTGGAAATCAGCAGATGCTGGGGTTTTGTTTCATTCAGATGCTGGATTACTGTGTGACTACAGGCAGGTTAGTAACTCAAAGCTTTTTTAACCCACTCCTGGGAGAACAATGGTACATGGAGGCAGGGACAGAGTGTCAAAACCCTTTGGATTCAGTTCTGGTTTCAAGACTAGGTAGAAAAAAATCAATTCCTACTTTTGTTGAATGAGCATTAATTTAAAATATCCAAAGCAGGCAGAGTAGGATACAACAGTTCCTGCTCAATGCTGGTGGCAGTGCTCAGGAGTGGTACTGCAGGAGGGCATTTTGAGAGGTTCTGACTCTGCTTCCTACCAGCCTCTGTTTGCTTGTGGTGACTTTGTGGAGCGGCACAAAGAGAGGGGACACCAGAGGATGAGGGCAATGCCACCTCTGCCAGAGCAGCTGCCAGCTGGTGCCGGATCTGTGGAAGGGCTGCAGCCCTTGCATCCTGCCCTCAGACAAAGCTCACCTCAGAAACCACTCCCAGCCAGGCTGTACTTCCCCTGCTGCTTGGTTCCCTCCATCCCTGCGTCAGCTCAATCAGCAGGTGGCTGCAGTTCCAAAGGCATGGGCCAATTCCTGCAAAAAGCCTGAGGAGTAGCTTGTATCTTGAGATGCTCTGGAATTTCTCCAGTTGGTTCAGAGGATGGGATGGCCTCCAGGAGCCAAATGCTAAGCTAAGTGATTCAGAGAAGCCTGATGAGCTCCATATCCTAATAACACCAAAATATCATGAAAATTGAATGTCTGACTGCCTTTAAGTAATTTGAGGATCCCAGTCCTGTTATATTTATGAGACCATGCTTAGGGAGGCACCAAACAGATTCTCCCTGAGTCCCCTCCCATCCAGAGTAAAAATATTCATACAAAATTGTGTGCAAGGGATCAAGCTTTACTTTGGAAGAGCCTGTGAGTTCTGGCACGATGCAAAAGTAAATTTGGGTTAAAGTGCAGCTGGTTTACCTGAGTGGAGTGCCACAGGTTCAGAGGGCTCTGCTGCATGCTGCAGGAGGGGCCATGGCCAGTCTGCAGTTGGGGTGATGCTGCCAGGAGTGGTGATGAACCTCACAGCAATGAGATGATCCCAGAATGGTTTAAGGAGCAGAGGTAGTGGAGTTCTGGTTCGATAATCTCTACCAAAGGAGGGCAAGTGCAGTGGAGATCCCATATGTCCCCCACACATCAGGGGCTGCTTGTTTCTGCCTCAGTGCCCAGATGGACCTGAGTGCTCTTGGTCTTTCACTGGCATTTTAAGTTTCCTTTCCCCAGCTTTGAAAAAAATGTCTTTCCTGAGCCAGCTTAAAAGTCCTTTACTTTTTCTCTTTGTTTGGCTTTTTTGTTTCTTACACATCATGTAGCCTGGAGACTGTGAGGGACTGATTCCCAAAGAAAAATATCTCTGTTGCCCAGGCTCATAATTTATAGAATGGCTCTTCTGACCAGTTGTGTTTTCCATTTCATATATTCTCTGTTTTTCAAATCTGCCCCTTCCAAGCGGAAATGCTCCTCAGAGCTGTGATGGGGGAATGCTGCTGAGAGCTCCATTCAGAGCTCAGGGGCCTGGGGGCCAGGCCTTCCTTTCCTTCTGCTCTGAAAGAGGCTGGAGGCAAAGGTGAGGAGAGGAAGGGGAGGTAAATGCCCTAAGATCATAAACAGCCGCACGTGTGCGGTCCCAGGGCTGCATCTCACGCTGTCCATCACCACAGGGGGCCCATTACTGCTCCCTCCAAACCTGAGCCACCACTTCCCAAAACCCCTCTGCTCCCATGCACAGAATCAAATGCAGTCAGCCCTGCCCTCTCCCTGCAGTGTTTGCCCCGGGAGGAAGGCAGCATGGGGCAGGTGGCCATGGCAGGGGCTCCCGGGTACACCTGGCTCTGGGGACAGGGGTCACAAACCAGGTCCTGCAGTGTCAGACCCCTGAATCCTGCGGTGTCACACCCCTGGGCACTGCAGTGTCACACCCCATGTCCTGCAGTGTCACACCCCCGGGCACTGCAGTGTCACACCCCTGGGCACTGCAGTGTCACACCCCATGTCCTGCAGTGTCACACCCCCAGGCACTGCAGTGTCACACCCCATGTCCTGCAGTGTCACACCCCAGCTCCTGCAGTGTCACACCCCCATGTCCTGCAGTGTCACACCCCAGCTCGTGCTGTGGAAGGGACCAGGGCAGGAGGGCTGTGGGGCCAGGTGTGAGCCTGCAGCCCCTGCTCCTGCTCACGGCCATGCTCTCCTCCTCTCCGTGCCTGAGGCTCAGCCAGGACAGCTCAGCCCAAGGCAGAAGTGCTGCTGCTCTGCCAGTGACCGTCCTGGACATCAATGGTCACACTGCTGGAACTTTGGGTTCCTAATAAATGCATGTGTACCTGACAAAGGATGGAACCCAGGGAATCCTCGTTGTTTCCACGGTCTGTTTTACACTGACACCTCTTTTATTGGATTAACAGGCCACTGGCTGACTTTTGCAAATTAAGCCAAGGCCGTGTGGCCCTGTAAGGATGCCCACGCAGCCTTGGAGCCGCGGCGCAGGACAGGACACATCCCTCCAGCCTGGACTGCGGGCTCAGGGGGAGGCCCTGCGTGTGCAGAGCCCAAAGCTGCCTGAAGGACACAAGCTCTGAGATGTGACTGCAGGCTCCTCTCCCTGCTCCCGCTCCCCAGCCTGGTGGTGGTGAAACAGCCAAGCCAGCCTTTCTTTAGGAGGTGTAGCTGTGCCTCTGCTCCATTTTAGCATTTCCCAAAAGCCCAAGCAAGGGTCAGAAGAATGAGACCTGGGAGCTGGCCGGGGTGTGGGGAGTGGGGCTGGGAAAGGATCTTCCCAGCAAAGGCAGGAGGTGTCCTGGAGCAGCCCCAATTCTGCAGAGTTCCCCATTAGTACAGGGGCTGTTAATCTAGTTCTGCTCTGAGTGCTTGCAGCTAATAAACTTATGTGGCCAGTAAATAGAACTGGTAAGGAAATTAATTTTTTTCCTGGATGAAAAAAAAGTATAAGAAATGGGTTTTTTTTCAGTCATTAAGGTTATGTTTTTTTATAAAGGAAAATGTTTCATTGTGATTAAATTAACATTTTCAGATAAAATGGAAAAATTACATTTGAATATTTAAGATGCACTCGTGCCTGCCACCTGAGAGGCATTGTGTGATATGATGCTGTTTTTCTGTTAAGAGCAACTGCTAAATCCTGAATCATGGAATCCCAGACTGCTTTGGATTGGAAGTGACATTAAAGCTCATCTCTTTTTAATCGCCCTTCCATGGGCAGGGACAACTTCCGCAGACCAGGTTGGCCCAAGTCCCGTCCCACCTGACCTTGGACACTTCCAGGGACCCAAGGACTTCCACAGCTCCTCTGTTTATCAGTAACTGACACTTTATTAATTTCTTGGGACAGAGCTGCCACACAGTCCCATCATGGCAAAACCAAGGAGCACTGCCAGCCTTGAGAGCCCAGGCTGCAGAGAGCTTGAGACGAAATATAGAAGAGGGAAAAGAGCAAACCCCAACATTTTTATTATTTTTTTTTTCTGGTGGCCTCTGAGCTTTCAAGACCTTTTTTTTTTTTTCTTCTCTTTAAAACTTTCCTTTACAGCAATGAGGAATGGGAATATGTACGTTAGGAAAACAGAAAAAAGAGAGATTTGTTGATAAACACATGAATCCAGGAAATGGGGATTTAACCCATAATTTTGATGAAGTGGTGCTTACTGTACTTTGTGAAAATACTCCCTTTATAAATTGCTATTAAACAAACAGCCCAAACCAGTCATTTTTAAGGACCCTTTACACAGTCAGTCAACTATTAAAAAGGGCTTAGGGCAAATGCAGACCAGTCCTACCCATAATTTTTTGACTGATCATTCCTGACAGCTGTGTGGGAATCTCTGGGCTGAGAGGGGCAAGTTCAACAGGAAAGATCAAACACTGGAGGATCTGGGCCAGAACGGTGACTAAAGCTGAGTTTAGCAGGTTTGAGGGATTCCACTGGCACAGCCACCCAAGAGAGAGGTGGAACTGCTTCAGAGGGTTCAAGGAATCACTTACTGCTCCCAGCTGTGTCTGATGTTCCTACCCAGGAGGTCTCTTAGGCACTGAAATGGTTTTTCCAAGTACAAGGTAGCTGTAGCACCAGGGCTAGTTATTCCAAACTGGACAGGATCAGGCTCCTGGGAGAGCATGGCACCAGGAATAATTCTGCCAAGAGTCAACAAAATGAATGACCTAATAGGGCTCTTTTCCACCTCTGATTTCAGCACATGAAATGCTGTGGCTTCTGCTGCTCCCAGGCTGTGACCAGCTGCTCGAGGGCTGAACAAGGCCCTGCTAAGCCTGGTTTACAGTCAGGGCTCATCCCTGCAGCAATGCTGGCATCAAACTGCAGGATGGTTGGGTTGTTCTGACTTAGTCTGGATTGTCTGACTGAGACCAAAGCTCACTGCAGTGAGCACTGTGCACACCAGGGACTGCCGGCCCCGGGCACCTGGGAGAGAGGAAAAAGGGAATCACTTCACTTGCAATGGATTCATTTGGAACCCTGAGTGAGAACCAAAGCTTTGTGAGCCTGTGTCTGCCTCCTCCACCACCCCAGGCTCCCCCTGCACCACCATTCCCGCAGAAGAGCTCCCTGGCCACCCTTCCCAGGCCCTGGCCTGGAGTTCCGATGCCACAAGCTCTGAGCAGTCACATCTACACAGAGCTGGCAACACTGGCTGTTTTTAGGAACAATCTCTTTCCAGAAGTGTTATTTTCCTCTGAACAGTGGACTTCAGGACACTCCTCAAGGTCTCCAGGGTCTCTCTCCCCCACACACATGGCTGTAAGTCCTGGTAGCTCAGTGCACTACATGTGTGATGTGTTCCCACAGGGAATCTGCCTCTGGGATCTGCATCTCAGCAGGACAGGCTTCCACGCCAGCACAGCTGCCAGCACGTGCTCTGGCAAGCCCCAGTTTCCTTTTCCCAGTGCCATGGCAGGACCCACAGCCCCCAGGGAGCTTTTTCTGGACAACCCAAGAGTGCCCAGCACCCAGGTGCCATGGAGAGCTGAGCTGCTGGGACCCGCAAAGCTGGCTGAAAATGTGCACCCCACAAAGGTACAGCAGCTGCCTCCCAGCTGGGAAAGAGAGCTAAGAATAATTCAAATCAGCTTGTCATAAGTCTCTGAGAGCTCTGTGCTTTCCAAGTGCATCTTGGACATCACCCTTGGTACTGTCTCGTTGATCACAGTTGTGCAGACACGCAGGCAAACAATTTTCTGAAGGGCTTTTCAATATTGAAGCCAAGCTTTTGGCTGCTATTTAACAGGGCAGATGTTGTTAGATATTTCAGTCAGAATACAGATAACTGTTGGGCACAAAATGATAGGCAAATTTTTACACTTAAAAGAAAGCTGAAAACAAGATTAAACTTATACAATATACATACAGTATTTTCCCACCCACTCTTGGATGAAAGCTTAGAGCTTTTCTAAACCTTCTTACCACACAGGTATTCCACATATCAACAAATGAGTTTGCAGACATCAAAGAGCTGCAAGGATTTGAAACATCTCAGAACATGTGGGCAATAATTACATCCCGAAAGCATTCACCCATGTTTACAGATAGGGAAATGAAGATAGAGAGGGCCATGCACTTCCTCATTTATCCTATCAAATGGAATTACTGGAGCAATGAATCTGGCTGGGAGAAGTTCAAATTATTTGCTTAAGGTCACAGCAGATAATCAAGGATGGAGCCAGAACAGGAACCCAGGATTTTCCAGTCCTATTTGTAATGCACTTGGTCACTCTGGCTTTGTGATTTGTCAGCAGTGAATGCTCAGTGCTCCTGTCAGTGCTCACGAATCTTTCTGTCACCAGGGCCTGGCACCTCCTCATTCAGAAATGCACCTTCTCCAAAAATCACCTGCCAGGGAAGGTGATCATCCCTACTTGTCCAGCACAGTGACACGAACGACCAGAACCTGATCAGCCAGTGCCTAGAGAATCAGGGCACCAGCTTGACAGCTGTATTCCATGTCTGGTGATGCCCTCATTACAGATGTTGATTATTCAACCACTTTTTCCTGGCAACAAAACCTTGACACAAGCTTAGGAAATCTACTGTACTTGTGAGGAAAGTGAGGTAAGAATATGTTTCCATTTACTCTCTGAAAGAAAACAAAAACAAATGACCAGCTACTGAATGTTCTTTTTATTCAGAAAACTAAATCAGTGGCAGTTGTTCTAATTTATGTTTCGCTAACTTTTCCTTGAGATTATTTAAAAGAAAAAAATGGCTGTTTCTATGGTTAGCTGGGAGAACATGAAGGACTTTCTAGTCCTGTTTATTCTTGTTAAGGGCTATAAACTTCTACTTCTTGCTGTGTTGAAGTCACTGCGAGCTCTTTCAAATTTCAATGATATTCCATAAATTAAATTTTAAAGAATACAGCAAATTAGTAGTGACAACTTCATGTTAGAAAAGAAGGGGCAGTTAAAGTCATCTGGTCTTTTGACTGCTACTAAATCAACAGCCTTCAGTTTCCCTCTTCAATTAAGTCAATACCAGAATTATCTTTTCCTCTCTTAAAAAAAAATAAATTTGAAATCAGACATGAAAAAATTGAAACAGGGGAGAGAATAAGAAATAGAAGTCCATCCCATCCAGCTTGTGGTGTAGCGTGAGGAACAAATGGATACTGAGGGAGCAGCTGCAGGGTGTAAGTGCCTTTCCTGAGGAAACTCTAGGGAGGAAAAGGCAGAGGATGGGGGTGCTCCTGCAGGACAGGGGGAAAGGAACTGCAGCCTAAGTCAGACCAAGAAAAGAAAGAGATCCTAAATCAGACCAAGGAGGGCAAAAGCAAATGTAAAATTGCATTCCAAAGAAATAAAAGTTACACAGAAAATTAAATAGCTTCTTCACCACTACAGATACGACAAAGGAGAATGGTTCAGAGATTTATATTACATGTAAGGAATAAATTCCTCCCTGGGAGGGTGGGCAGGCCCTGGCACAGGTGCCCAGAGAAGCTGCAGCTGCCCCTGGATCCCTGGCAGTGCCCAAGGCCAGGCTGGGCTAGTGGAGGGTGTCCATGGCAGGGAAGGGTTGAAATGAGCTTTAATGTCCCTTCCAACACAAACAGCCTGAGATTCCAAGAGCTCAGCCCAGTGCCTGTGGTTGTCCCTGCCCAGCAGAGCCAGGTTTGCACTGAGGGGACACAGAGCAGAGCTGCAGCACAGCTGCCCCAACAGCTCTCTCAGGACAGGGACTGAGAGGCACCTCCCATGGGAGACAGAGCAAAATGTTCCTGGTATTTCATGAGCAATGTGAGTTTCCTAATCAGAGCAGCCCTGATAAAACTTTTCCAATGAGGGTGTGATTTCAGGTCTGACACAGGAATGTGTAATTAGGCAGAAAGCAGGGCATGGTTTTAATGCTGCCCTGGACCTCAGGGTGCAGAGCTTCAGTCCTTTGCCTTTCCCAGGGCTGTCCAGGAACTCTGAAAATTATTTCATTTTCCAGGTATTCATTTTCCTTCTCAGCCTGGATTTATCGTGGCCTGAGGCTTTGTGGTGACACTGTCACTGTGCCTTGTCCCGTGCTGTGCCCAGGGCTCGGGGCACTCCAGGGTGTGATCCCAGCCCCTCCTGCCACAAGTATAAGTTGGCTTTCAGGATGTTTCCTTAGAGCTAGATTGTGTGAGAGTCCCCACCAGAGCCCAAAGCAAAGCAACAAGGCCTGGGTAGACAACCAAATCCACCAGGGTCGTCTTATATTTCTCTCTTGAATATTTTGAATCGCTTTCTCGTGAATAATGTCTGTAGTGAGCCTGAAAATTATTCCTTGAAGTGTTTCTGCTACCAAATTATTTTTAAAAGTAGCCTAAGTGTAAATTGCCAGTAGAATCTGAAGGAACCACCACTGCACAAGGGGGCTTTGCAAAGACCCTTGCAGCAATTAGTCCCCAGTTGAAGTGTGCAGAGCCAAGCCAATTTCCAGCAGGGGAAGCAGAGCTGCAGCTGCACTGCAGCAGGATGTGCTGCCTTGTGCCAGGTCTGCAGTCAGCACTTTGCCTTCTGACCCCAAACCAGTCACCTGCTGGCCTGCAGGAGTTCAAACAGAGTGATCTGGGGGCTGGGAATGTGAGCAAACCTTGGAGCAGGCCAGGGATGGTGGAGCAGGGGGAGCAGCAGGAGCAGCTCCAGGCGGGGGTGGGCGGGAGGGTGAGCCCCGCGCCCCAGCGTGCACAGGAGCACGTGGGGAATCACAGCTTGGTGATTTTACCTCAAAACTATGTGGGCTTGGAAGCAATGTCATTTTCTTTCATGCATCTTTTATCTGAGAGCTGGCACGTTGTGTTGTGCATAGAAATTAAGAAGATGACTTGAGGCTCTCTTCTGTCGTCACTTACATGGTGTGTAACTCAATATTTTGTTTATTTATGGGAACATTCTTTTCTGCAGCTCCACAAAGATTGTGTGAGAGTGAAGGAGGCATGAGGAAGGAGAGGACTGGCCCTCTCCACCCCAGAGTGAGAGCACTGAAAAAATAAAACCTGGCACCCAGGCTGCAGCTGACTGAAAGCATCTTTCAGTTGTGCATTAGAGCCAAGGAATCCCTGGCCTCACCTCTCCCAGCCTGCCCTCGGCATGAGCCAGCTCGCCAGAGAGGGGGGCCATAGGAAAATAAACTCTGTGTGCATGAAGAACTCTGATCTACCAGCTCAGAAGCCAAGAGCCATTAAAGGGTCTCCTATCTGATGATTGCAACACATCTCTCTCCTGTCCCCTCTCGGCTTTAAGTGGTCCCTTGTAAAAACAAGAGAAGTTGTCCAAGTGTCTGGGTCGGTACAAAAGGTAAACCCATCACTTTTGCCCTCCATTTGCACACCCACATGGACCTGAGAGCAGCCCAGAGCTCTGTGACTTCAGCATTTTGTGATGTTTGGATTACCTTGCTCGAACTTGTCCTTTCCCCTGTGCAGCTGAGAGCATCCTGCCTCTCCCTGGGTACATTCCTGCCATGAGGACGAGCTCTGCACTGAGTGTTTCAGGCAAGGAAGGTGTAGTTAAGGATGCCAAATCATTCCAGGTGGTTAGATTGTATTTCTAGGCACAAGGCTGGGCTGGTTGATGGTCTTTGAGTGTCACAGCTAGACCAGTAGTGACAGAGGCACTTTGGCAATTCCTGCTCCTTTCTGTTACTGCTTGCAATGTTGGAGGATTCCCACATAACCTTGGGGGGATTAAATGCTTTTGCTTGGTACAAAGCTTGATACAGGCAAGTCACAAAATCTTGAGCTGAGAAGGGAATATTGACTCTACAAAGAAAGAAAAATATTTCTTTAAGAAAAACATTGCCTAGAATTTCCATGTCTGATGGAAGCTTAGGGAATTTGACGTGAGGGGGTCAAAACCATCAAGAAAAGGAGAACACAGACAGGACAAAGGAGTCCCTTGCTGATGTCAGTCTTGGTCAGCCTGCCCGTGCTGCTCCCTTTACTCAGAGGGGACTATCACAAGCCATCAGCCACCAGAAATACACTGTCAAACCCACTGCAACGTTTTATGAGAAACAAGTTTTCATTTCTGGCCAGCCCAGTTCTATAAAGCTGGAGGTGGGATTAGTGCAGCCAAGCCCCTTGTCCCACCGAGGCCCCATGCCCAGGGCAGGGCAGTGGGGTGCACTGCAGGGGATGGAGCTGTTGGACCCCAAAAGATTGTGGATGCCCGAGGCTTGAAGGCACAGGCTTGGCACACCTCCAGGTGCCCAGGTTCTCTCTCCTGGCACTCCTGGGGACAAAGAAAATCAGCTGAGATCTCCCCTGAGCCTGCATTCCTCACCTTATCCCAGTCCTGGCTTGTTCCTGTTACAGAGCCTGCGTGGGGCAAGACTGCACAGGTTAAACATTAGAGGAGAGAAAGTTCTCCCTGTGAGTTACAGTGGTGAGATCATTCCCCTTCTGGAAAAGCTCCTTCCCAGGATACAGGGGAGGCAGGGACACAAGGGCTCTTGGGAGGAAGAGCCAGGGAGCTGCTGCTCCCAGCCCTGGGAGCTCCTGCTGGCTTTCCCCCAAAGGGAAGCTCCCCCAGCTCCCCCAGTGCCAAGGCACATCTCTGAGCAAGGTGATGGTTGGGGTTCTCCCCTTCTCCCCCACTCCACGATTTTCAGAGCAGAAAAAAATGACTGCTCTTACTTTTGTGGGGGAGCAGCTGGGAATGTATTGGGAATAGTTGCCAAAAAATCCTCTTGGGGGTCTAGGCACACAAAGCATCTAGGAGCCTGACAGGCACAGACACACCTGAGGAGCTGTCTCAGCTCAGCCACAGCACTCATCAAAACTCCAGTGATAAAGAGCAGTGCTTGGCTTTCCCAGCTAATTTGTCTGCTGTTGGCTGTTTACTCAGGAATCTGCTCTCAAATCCGATGTGGTGACATATAATTGACTGAAGAACCAAAATGTAACCAGAAGATGAATCAGGAGGAATTATTTTCCAAACCCACCACTTAACTGCAAGGCAGTGGCAATCCACAGTGACCCTTTTCATCTGCTTATCTTCATTAAGGCATTAGGGCTCCTCTGCTCTGCCAGGCTCCTCCCAGCCCACATTCATAAACAGCCTCTCTCATTTCCCTCCTGTTTTAAAATTGAAATAAATGTGGTTTTCTACTCCCATGCTAATTTCTTAATAGATAAAATAAATAATCAATGAATGCTAGTCAATAAAAGTGTCCATAATCCTGATGCTGTCCCTGTGGTGAAGGTGAGGAAGGGGCAAGGCAGGAGGGGATGGAAATTTCAGTTGGTCCTAAGCCCATCTTAGCACAGCACCAATCTTTTAGATGAAGCTACACTATTCTACCTGCAACCCTTTCACTTGGCTGTGCTGTCCCAAGGCATTGATCTCCTTGACTGCAGTGAGAATTGCTGGGAGCTGCCTGTGCCTGCCAGTCTGGGAATTCCCAGGTGCTGGGGCATCACTGGTACCAGGCTGTGTTTGGGAGAAAAGATGCAATGTTCATGTTCCAGAAGCAATTCTTCCAGCTCTTGGTGTTATTTTTGGTAGCCAGAAGAATATGAAAATAATGATCTTTAGCATAGACAAAGGTAGTCAATGTGGATGCTATTTTTTTTCTCTTAGATGGGGAATATGTGCAAAATGTATATCTTAAATCACAAATTATTATGAAAATACATATATTGACTTAGTTGTATTTAAAGCTGGCTGGTTCAGATTAACTTTGTATCTAAGTTGAGACTTTTAAATTATCTTCATGTGCTGCCTGTCACTGTTGTTGTCCCGAGTATATTATTATGGGTGACTCACCAACACCACAAGCAGTGTCAAAGCCAAATATCATTTATTTTTAAATAATGAATCCATTTTCTTTACCTTGAACTGCCTTGATATTTTCCCTCTTGTTCTTCTGGCCTACTCCCCAAGCGTCTCATGGGCCAGCTGCATGTATGTTTTGTCTGCCAGAGATATCTTCTCTCTTATCAGAGTCAAGAAAACACATTTGAATTTATTCCCTGTTCACATCACCACTTGAATTCTGCTATGAGTACATTCCAAACACTTAGAGGTAAATCCATGCAAAATTGTGGGGGGAAAATGAGTTGTTTTGAATCCAGAATTAATATTAATGTCCAATTGTACTGTTAAAATAAATAAAGCATCAAACCCCAAATAGTTTATGGAGGCTCAATTGCTGTGATTCATTCACTTCTAGAAGCTGTATTTCTATTCAGTTTCTGTATATGCCTGGCTCAGGTTTTGTATCAGAATTCAGTCAGCATTTCACTGTGAATGTGTCCCCTCTCCTGACAATATGACATTTTTGTCAGCAAAGGGAATGAGAGTAGAAAATTCTGTGGAACTGAAAGACTCTCGGGTTTTCTTGAGCTGCTCAGAGAAGAGTTTACTGTTTGCCAAGCACCAAACTCCGTTTGCTGCTCTGCTGCCATCTGCCTTTATTGCTCCAGCCCTTCAATGGCACTGTGACACTGTGACAGCCACTTCATTGTGCCTTACACCAACCCCAAATCATGCACTGAACAACTGTGTGCTTCATTTAGTCCTTGTTTTTAATTGAGACTGAGAGCATCCAGCTCTCCTGTGCTGGAGTACTTCTGGATGCCAGAGATACAGCATTTTTCTGCAGGTCTTGCTCTGGTTTACAGTCTTTAAACTTTGTTTTAAGCTGTGTAGGGCCTTTGGTTCCTTAATTTAAATCCCCCTACTGCTGCCTTGCTGAGTCTGGAGAGCAAGTGAAAACCAGCTCCCAGAGGTGTGAATTCCCCCTTGTTTTAAGAGTGTTACACTCCAAGTGTGCATGTGAGCCCATCAAGGCTCAGCCCCAGCCTCTGCTGCCACGGCATGTCTGGCACATGCACGGCTTGTCCAGCCTCATCTGGGCATTCCCCGTGGCCCTTCCAGGGGAGTGGACATTCCAGAGGCAGCTGTGGCTGCTGGCATGGTCCAGCAGCAGGACAGGGGCAGGAGGAGCAGTGGCCCATGGGCTGGAGCAGCCCAGTTAGTGGCATTCTCTCTGAACGGCACACGATGGCTTTAGAAGCTCTCTCCAGTAATTGCTCTTGGAAAATACCACTTCAAACAATTTTCCTGAATTCCTTAGGGATGTTGCTAAAATTGCTGAGAAATTGTCACTCATCTGCATCCAATACTGAGAACTTTAACAAACTGTGGGATAATTTTTCCTCCCAGGTAGAGGGTGCAGAGAATTCTCAGGCTTCTTTCCATCTCCTTTTCTCTAGGAGACAAAAGGAGATGGAAATAAGCCTGAGACACTGACCCACGTTTGTGCAAAGCCATCTATTTTAAATAGGTCCAAGAGGACTCTGGAACATGTAGGAAAGAATTAACCTTACTGAATGATGCCAAAAGGACAAATCACAGGCTCCTCTTTGTGTTATGCTCCATTTGGCCCTGTCTTGCTGCATAGCCACACTCGTTTTGCTATTTTGCCAGCTGCCAAAGGAAAGGAGGGACCTGCAGAAGAGGGATGAGCTGCCCAGAGCCTCCCCTCCCAGCAAGGCCATTGAGGGGCAGCAGAGCCCACCAGCATCAGGAGTGCACAGTTTTAGCCTTTATAATTCTGCAGGAATTCCCTGGAGTCCTAACTCAAATTCTATTCCTTGGGAATCATCAGGCTCTCACAGATGCTTGGGCAGCCAAGAGATTCTGGTCCTCTGCGTGGATGGATCTCACAGAAACACCATCTCATTTTAATTCTCAGAACATGTGTTGTTGTTATTTGTGGTGGTTAAAGGGCAGAAGGATCACAGCCTTGTAAACCTGGCTGGTTCTGCCAGTCTGGCAGGGAAGAAATTGCCTCTCGATGTGGAGTCATTTTCAGACAATACAGGAACCCACCAGGTCCTTTTCACAGCTTCTCTGGCTTCACACTGAGCATCAAAGCTCAGGGAGAGGTGGCAGAATGTGTCAGGTGTGGGGTGCCATGGTGACATTTCCAGCTGGAGCTGCCTTGTATTCCTGAAATTGTTTTCTTAGGAGTTGGTGGGTTGTGTAATTCATTCCTTCTTTTTCCTTGCTGCTTATTATGGTCTCTGTTCTGTGTTTATAATGACGTGTGTTTACTAATAGTGTGGTGGCATCCACTGCCAAGCTGCTTCTGCTAACAATAAAACAAGGGGAAAGTGATATTTATGAAGGCTCGGGGGCTGGCCAGGCTGCAGAGCTTGATTTTTATTGTAGCTGACTGCAAACTTCTCAGACACGAGAATCTGTCTCTCATTGTGGAGAGCTGGTATTCATTTCAAACTGGGTCCCATTATTGGGGTTTGGTTTGCATTCTGTAAGGTTGGCCATGTGCAGATTCACACAAACAAATGTGGAATTTATGTCTGCAGCTTTCACTAGTGGGATTTAGGCCTCCACCTATTTCAAATGTCTCTGGAAGGGGATGAGAGGAACTACAGTGTTCCTCTTTCTAATGGAAGGATGTGTTGTGTAGCAACAAGCAGGCCAATAAAAATAGTTTGAATTAATTTTCACCCTCTCCCAAGCCACCAGGGCACGAGAGAGCTGTGTCAGGGAAGGGAACCACAGCAGATGTCACTTGCCACTTGCTGTCTGTGTCCTGTGGCTGTGCAAAGGGACCTGTGTCCAAGACTGTCATCAGCCCAACACATCTGTCCAACACCAGCTACTACTTGGAGACACTTTCCTGCCATCTGCTGAGGTTTTCAGGCTCAGGGTGTTTCACGTTTGGAGAGCCTTTGCAGTGGTTCCCAAGCAATGTAAGAGAAAAGAGAAATTCCCAGAAAAGCTCTTGGCTTTTGGGAGCAAACCAATTCCACTTAAGCAAAGATTTTGCCCTGGATGACAGAGATGGGATATTGGAATCCAAGCAGTGTATGAGAATGTTGGGGTCAGGGTTTCTTTTCAAAAAGTGTTTCTAAGAAGAGCTGCATGTCTGTGGACATGAGGGGAGGCAGCTGTCACTGTCTGCCTCCGAGCCAGGGCTCTCCCTGAAACAGCAGCAGGGACAGAGGGGCTGTGCTGAACCCAAGGGGTCTCATTCTGTCCTTCCTTTCCACAAGTGGGGCTCACCTGTCCTGGGCAAGCTCCAGGTCTGTTTCTTCAGTGCTGATGCAGAGCTTGGTTCATTTCCAGACTCAAACCTATGGCTCCCATCACCTCTCAGCTATTACTAATAATGTAATATTCTAATTTTTTTTCCAAATTACACACAAACAGGAGTTGTGTAACTCCTGTCTTCAGCTTTTTGATTTCCCCTGTGACTGTAATTGAAAATACTCCTAGAATAAATGGTGACTTGACATTTTAGTGACCAAACAGGGCTGTGAAGGGAACAGCTTAGAAAAGTACCTTTTTCTCTGGAGGAAAAGATATTTTCATTAAACTTTGTGATAATAGGGTTTCAGGTGTAAAGTCTCCTGCTTCAAAGTCTACTGTCCCAAGTCAGACATGAGCTATGTCTATATCTTAGTTAATCCTACCAGCTAATCCACATCATTTAAGTGATGGAAACCAATCTTTTCATGCTGAAAGTTATGCAATGATATAGGATTCAGTTATGAGTTTGTTGCCCTGCATCTCTCATCTCTGAGGGAAGAGGAGATGATGTTTTAGGAGTTGGTTGCCCTGCAATGAAAAAGTGCAGCCAGTGCATCTCATACCCAGGAAAGTTTTAAGAACTTAATGAATTTAAGCTGACTCCTGAGAACTTGACTGTGCAACTCTATAGTGTCTAGCCCAAGTGACATTACAGGAACATGTAAACATCATCCAGCTGATTTGTCCTTTTCCAGCCCTACATTTTCTCAATTATATGGGTGCACAATATGTGCTCTGCTTTCAGTTCCCACACAGTTTCCATTGAACCCCACTTCATAACCACGTGGAATAAGTGAAATATGAAGTAGGCCTGTGTTTGGAAAGTTTCCTGGTTTTCTTACCTGGATTCACATACAGGATAGTTGCCATATTAAAGTAATAAAAAATGAACGTGAAAACCTTTCTATTTGGGGAAGAAAATCATGACTCAGCCCCAGATGAAACTTAGAGTTTATGAAAAGTAGAAAAATGAGCATCAAAATTGGTTCAGAGGTGGCAGCAGTCCTGAATTTTGAACATTCACTGTGGTGAATTGTTCTTCCCACGGTTACATGGAACCAAACAATCACAGCTTTGGCTGTCATTTGTGCTCAGACTTCAGGAAGAACTCTGCTGGAGAAGGATGGGTGTCTCTGCAGTGTTAAAGGCAGTTCTGCTTATGGCCCTGAACTTTGCTTCTCAAACAAGAGCTTTATATTTTTACTGAGTGCAGAATATTTTAGAGTATTAACATTAGAGTTAAAATGCTGTGCAGGTCATAAATCCTTAGGTGACAATGGAGGGAGGTGCTGCCACATAGGGACCCTGACACTTTGCTTGTTCCTGTTGTATGAACTGATCAAAGTATGAGCTGCATTCAACAAATGCAGCTTCTCCAGCAGCTGCACCTACCATGGCCCCCAGAACTGTCCCTTAGACCTGCTCATCCCCTCTGGGTTTGCCCATGTGTTGGATTCAGAGGTGAGACAAAGGCAACTGGTCCTAAAGGGAAGCAGAGAAGATTTACACTGGATATATGGAATGAATTCTTTCCTGTGAGGGTGAGAAGCCCTGGCACAGGGTGCCCAGAGCAGCTGTGGCTGCCCCTGGATCCCTGGCAGTGCCCAAGGGCAGGCTGGACAGGGCTTGGAGCAGCCTGGGACAGTGGTGACATGATGTTCAGTGTCCCTTCTACCCCAAACCGTTCTGGGGTTCTGTGGTTCTCTGTTTTGAGCCATTGGATGAGAGGTTTTTTCTGAGTGGAGGTCACCTCCTCCCCTTGCCTGTCCTCTCCTGCTGCATGAGCCTCTTGCTGTGAAGCCTTTTCTGTGTCTTGCTACCAGAGCTGCTCCCCGGGGCTGTGCTCAGCCCTTCAGGGCTGTTGGCATCTCCTGCTGGCAGCCAGGAGGAGGGGAAGGAGGGGAAGGATCCTGCAGAGACCTTTCCAACAGAGCCATGCAAGGGACTGGATTCTGTGTTTGGGGAAGAAACGAAAACCTTAGCTGGCTGCTAGTAATTCAGCTCACCCAGACTGTGCTCTTACTGCAGGACTTCATAAATAATATTTCATTTCAGGTTTCCAAGGATTGAATAAGGAATTTTAAGGACCAGACTGAAGGAAGCATATTCTTATCATCACTGTCTTTGATTTAGTGCCCTTTGTAAACTGGTGGGAGGTGGTGGGTTCAGGTACTATTCATAAACACAGCACACTGAACTAGGCTGTGTTTAAACCCCCAGGTTTTTTAGTGTTTTAGCTCCAACACCTTGGGACCTTCTGAGGGCTCAGTTTTCAGGAACCCAGGTAACACTTAAGTCAGATCTCTGCTGATAGACATTCTTGTGGTGGCAGAGTGATTTACCTCAGCAGATAGTCTGGTTTTGGGGGAGTAAATGGCAGCAGCTACAACTCCTGAGCTTTCCTAAAGTGATGGGGGAGACCTGCACCTGGAAGAGAGGAGGCAATTCAGGTGAAGTCAGAGGGGCCATAGGCACTTGCACAAGCTGAGGATTTGTCTCAAACTCGTCTTCCAAGTTTTCCATTGTGCAGCATTTTTTATTCCAGGAACTATCAGGGTAACTCCAGCTCCAGCTGCTGAGGAGCTTAATCCAAGATACTCTATAAAACTCTTCAGGTCCTGTTGTCACAAGAGTTCTTCATTCCCACAGCTGATCGGGGTGGAGCTTTTCTCCCTAAGTGTCTTCAGGAGCATGGGCTGCCCCTGCCAGCCTGGGAACAAGGACTGGGTCCGTTCACCCACAGAATCCACAGCAGTGCTGATGCCTCCTCTGCACTCCCTGTGCAGTGGCTGCTCCAGTATTGGGCTGGTCAGATCCCTTTTCCAGCCCCAGGGGCCTGTCCTGCTAATGCTGTGTGAGCACATGGTGAATAAAAGCACATTTCTGTGTCTCACTGGGAATTATTTTTCCAACAGGATTCACACCACGTTTGGAATTCTGCACATGTTGGTTACTAGTGATTAATGCAAATGAGGGCTCCTTGCTCCCAGGCTGGATAAAGCGTAATCATAGAACCAAGAGAATTGGGAGAAAGCACTGGGAAAAAAGTAGACTGTCTTCCCTAGAGGGATCCAGAAAAATTAGACTAATAACAGAAGGTGTGCTGGCTGGAGAAAAGCTTAAAATAAAATTTGTGGGTTTACTTTCACACAATGTAATTGCATGTGCGTACATGGCTGTGTTGGGAAAGCTCTGGATGAATTCTGCCTGGATTGTTTGTCTCTGTGTCAGTCTGGCAGCAGCTTTGATGCAACCTGGTGTTGCATCTCATGTTGCATTTGTCGTGTGAACATTCATGCGTTAAACTCAAATATGCCTTTAATGAGTATCTGAGTGAATAGAAAATAAAACCCCAGAGCAACATAAGCCAAATCAAAATGAATTCACAAATCAGGAAAAGGAGGGGGAGGGGGAGAAACCAATGTTTGCAGTTCCTGCCATGGCTGTCAGATGTTCATTTTGGTTACATATGTCAAATGTAGTGGGAACCTGCACTGAATGCATCCAAATCAGCAGGGGAGCCCTGGCTGAGGGCCATGGGTTGCACATCTGTGTGCCAGCCTGAGCCTGGGGCACATCTGTGTCACAGCCCCAGGGCACATCTGTGTCACAGCCCCAGGGCACATCTGTGTGCCAGCCTGAGCCTGGGGCACATCTGTGTCACAGCCCCAGGGCACATCTGTGTGCCAGCCTGAGCCTGGGGCACATCTGTGTCACAGCCTGGGGGCAGCAGGACAGGCTGCCAGCTCTGCACAGGGTCACTGGTGTCCCTCTCTCAGCTTGTGGGGTACCTGGGCCATCATCACTGCAACTCTGCAGGTTTTTTCCTAATAACCTGCTGCCTCCATGGAGCTTGGGCATGAGGCAGCACAGGACAGATCATGTGACCCTGAATAAGCTGGCATTTTTGAGTGTCATCAATTCTCAGCAGCATTTTTAAAATAGCATTTTTTAAATATGTTTTTACTATATGCAGTTTGTTACTGGTTCTACTTCCAAGGGACAAACAGAAAACCCTGGATAGAGCATCCCTGCAGTTCCTGGGATTTGGTGCTACTCAGTAGTGGAGTCTTGCTGCAGTTCCACAGAGAGTTTGTTCTAAGAACCATTTGGCAGCACCTGCTGTGACGTTCAGGAAGCAGGTCCCACTGGCTCTGCAGAGAGTTCCCAGTCCAGAGAGTTGCAGCCTTGGGTCTCTCCTGCTGAGCTCCCAAATCTCTCTGTTCCTCTTCATCTCTGTAGTTCTGAAAACAGCAACAAGCAGTATTTGTATTTATAGCAGAGCCTCCCACCCAAGCCAAAGGGAGGATTCCCTTCTGCTGGTCGCTGGCAACACCTGGTGCTCAGCCCAGAGACTCCTCCGAGGGGCTGTGGGCAGGGGCAGCATTCTCACACCCACCACTGACCCTTCCAGAAGGTACAGGTGGAAAGAGTCACCACGTTACCTCCAAAACACTTCAGAACTTACAGAGTCCTGCCCTGGATAAGGTAATTCTTCTTTATGGATTTCTCTCAAATTAAATTTCCTCTGCCATTTTCACAGCTAAATGTTACCATGATAGGCATAAACATGGAAAAAGATGGTATTCTCTTGTCTTGAAAAATTCTGACTTGTGTGTTCATGGGGAAAAGCCAAGTCAGCCTAGAAGTGTGCTTCCTCTCTGCCTTGTCAAAAATATTCCTGGAGGAGGGAACGTCACAGCTGCTTTCCTGAGACCTTGTGTCTAAGGAGTTGGCATTCCCTTGGCAGGGAAAGAGAGGTTGGTGGCTTCCACAGAACCCAAGAATCAAATCAGGGTGGGGATTAGGGTTGCTTCAAGTGCACTATAAAATAACATTACCTCTGAGGTTGAACAAACTGAGATGATGGACGGTTGATCTGGAATTATGGTTATGGCAAAAATTTATTTTCATGCAGGGGGTCCTTGTTGAAGAACTTGCTATAATTATGAGGGGGAGTAATCAGCAGGGAGGAAGAGATTTGGTCAATGCAGATGAACCTACCAGAGTGGGCAAAGGATTTCTAAGATAATGGAAAAGATGTCCTTCCTTTTGGAGGCTTCCCAGAACTGAAACAAGTCCTTGGGTAGTGCGTCCTAAGGGCTTGACATGGGGACTCTAACACCTCCCTGGGCAGCCCCTTCCAAAGCCTCACCACCCTTTCCATGAAGAAAGGGCAAAAGAATCATGTAGAACTTCACTTCCCAAAATCTTCCATCTCCTGTGGCAGGGGAAACCTCAGAGCTTTCACCAAACATTTCTGTTTGGTATTCGATCCCCACTTTGAGTTCCTGTGACAGGAGCACTGTTGCCCTTCCAAATGCTCTGCTGGTAAATTCAGGGGAAATTTGGAGCTTGCTGCTTTGTGCCTACCCCTTATCTGTCTTTACTCATCCATGTCTCCATCGTGCTGAAAGGCAAAGAGCAGGAGAACAGAACCACGCCTTGATGACTGCAAGAGCTCTCTGGAACTCGCAGGAGAGGCACAGTGATCTGTGGCAAACCAAGGAACCCAAGAGCATGAGGACCCCACCCTGGGGAGAGACCCAAGGGCCTGCCCAGTTCCTATCTCTGACAGAGGGGGTGTCTTTCATGAGGATGAACATTTGAAGTTCATTTCTTTTCAGAAATAGGATGTTCAGCCAATATTTTTTTTTTGTTTATAATTCTTGAGGAATGCTTCCAAACTGTCACCCAATGCCAAAGAGAGCACAGCAGTGTTTTCCATCGATCTGCAGGACATCTGATGGGGTTCAATGGGACAATCTACCTGTCCAAATTAACAGGCATCACACTTTCCAGGACTGGAGCCTCCAGAAAAGTTCATGCTCCACAATTGCAGAGATATATGAGGAGTGGGAGGGAATTTTGACTTCTTTATTGTTACTATTTTAGAGGTGCCTGAAGAACCAATTTAATAAATGTCTCCAAACTTGCCTCTTCCCCCATCAAAGGGTACTTGAACTGCCAAGGCTGAAGCCCTGCTGTAATCCTACAAACCCCGCGGTGAGGCGAGGTTGCTCCTGGCTGGATTGCTGTCCTCTTATAGATGTGCAGGCTCAGCAAGGCAGAGGGGGACACATCTGAACATTTCTTTGTAAGAGATTGTCTTCTGCTGCAGATCCTTATGCCTCAGGCATAAAAATGCCAATTTCCCAACTGGCACAGAGGGTGGAAGTTTGAGTTTGCATGTGCTGGGAGACATGGGAGCACATGATGAAAATCCAAGTAACTGCTTGAGGGCTCGAAGCTGGGCACTGAAGTAGCCTGGGTGAGAGCAGTGTTTGCCTCTTCTGCATGTATTCCTCCAGAGTATCTCGTCAGTAACTTCATGGGACCAAGAACCAAACCACCCTCTGGGTGGACTTCCCTGGTCCTCCATTTCCTGTAAGTTACCTTTAAATCATACAAACCTTGGGCATAACAGAAATAGCATTACAACCTTAGCTGTATCCAGAGAGCCTCTTGGCCCCTCAGGCCTCTCCATGTCTCGAGAGGGACAGCAAGGTTATATTCTTTGGAGGGATGACTCATGCGCTTGCCATGGGCAGAGAATCAACTATTCCATCAACTAAGATCCCCTGTAAGCTCTCCAAGCAGAAAAATTGGCTGCAACTATAAAGGTAGCTGGTAGCCTGCCTTCTCTTGGAGGTAAGAGGAGTTGGAGAGCTGCCACTGTGGGAGTGTGCTTCAAAAATAGGGACAGAAATGAGGAAAATGTTAAAGCAGGGAGTAAATGCCAGTTAAAGAGGCTGTTATAAACAACTCTGAGGGCTCACTAGCACAGGGCTCAGAGCTAACCCTGAGAAGCAGATATCTTGGTAGCCCACAAAAGGCAGGCTGGGCAGTCAGCTCTGCAGGGACGTTCATTAAAAAACATATTTTAAACATTCAATTACATATCAGATTATTGTCAAATAGGGAAATAGGGAAATTTATATAGGGAAATAGGGAAATTTATATTTAAGTTTATGAAGCAATTTAATAGCATGGCTGTATCTCAGTTTGG
The DNA here is from genome assembly GCA_034509185.1 of Euphonia xanthogaster. Classification (NCBI taxonomy): domain Eukaryota; kingdom Metazoa; phylum Chordata; class Aves; order Passeriformes; family Fringillidae; genus Euphonia; species Euphonia xanthogaster. Next base: position 698,274 of record JAYDZK010000039.1, on the reverse strand, counting down.
CTTCTGAAGGAAGTGGGAATTGCTTCCTTTGTCTAATCTCAGGGTTTGCATTTTTCCACACACCTTCCTGAGATGTTGTGAGTTTCCAGCCACTGTGTGATCATCTCCTTCTCACAAGAAGATTTAGGAGTAGGTCCCAGAGCAGTGGCCTGTGAACAGTGTCCTCTGCTGAGCTTTACAGGAGTAGAACTGAGGCAAAGCAGGACTGGGGGAGAAATAATCCTCAGCACCAGCTCCTGAGAAACTGAGGGGCAAAGGTTTTTAATTTCAATTTCTGAGGCTGCACCTGCCCTGTCTGGAACACAGACTCACAGAGAGGAAATGCTTGGATCACACACCTGCACACTGACTGTCCCTTAAGGAATCCGTCCCTGGCATGGTGGGCAGGCCCTGGCACAGGGTGCCCAGAGCAGCTGGGGCTGCCCCTGGATCCCTGGCAGTGCCCAAGGCCAG
>JAYDZK010000039.1:672918-692098 GCA_034509185.1 Euphonia xanthogaster | reverse complement strand
GCAGTGCCCAAGGCCAGGCTGGACACTGGGGCTGGAGCAGCCTGGGACAGTGGGAGGTGTCCCTGCCATGGCAGGGGGTGGAATGGGATGGGTTTAAGGTTCCTTCCAGCCCAAACCATTCTCTAAGTCCATGATTCGATGTCTCTGGATGGCTGCACTCACCAGTATCTGACACCTTTCCCCAAAAATGTCCACAAAGAACACAGATGATGGTGTGAAAATCCCAGCTCTGGTCTGTCTGCACAGTGCTGGCTGCTGACTCAAGGCACAGGTTCAAAGCAAACTCCTTTTCTCCACTGCAGGTTTACATCCAGAGGTGAGCTGCTATCCACATCCCTGGGGGTGGTGTTCATGGGGAATGCTGCACAATTTCAGCACCAAAGCCTGTCCCATATTTCCTATGTCAACACAAACAGCACTTTGATCCCCCGAGTAAGCAGTGGCATCCTTGCAATCAGTGGGGCTCCACGTGAATTGGGGAGGATCATCTACAGCCACAGCCCTTGGTGGGCAATACAAAACTTGTTGAGTTTTAAACTCAGTTTGGCATGTTGGAAAGAGAATTAGGTGCTTCTTTGACTTTTAAGTGATTTGAAGAGGAATGTGCTTGATACAGGTGGTAAGAATTTTATTCTTGGAGTTCTCAGATATTCCAGGCACACAGCTATTTTCATTCCTCACTAGTGTATCCCTGGTGAGAGGGGTGGGGACACCAATCAAGAGGAAAGCCATTTTCCACAGTAGTGTGGGACCTGAAATGAGCCATCTGAGGATTAAGCAGAATAATCTCTAGAGATTTTGCCAAACAAATTTTTCAGATTTCTTCAGGATTGTAGTCATGGCCTGTGATCTGACACATTTGCCAAGAATTCAGCAGAAAGAGAAAAATTACCCCAGGCCTGAAGGTCTGAACAGGGAGGTGGTTTGTGGGTTTCATGGGATTGCATCAGAAGTCTGATGTTCCCGGCAAAAGAGATTCTCTCTGCAAACAATGAATCCCCTAAAACCACAAGTGCCATGAAGTCAAGCAGCATGTGGCTTGGATAGCACCAGGCCAATTTGTCAACTCTGGTTCATTCAAAGAGAAGGAAATAATGAGTGGAAAAACATTGAGATAAAAAAGAAAAACCTCAGGATACTTGTTACAGATTAATTCTTCCAAAGCAGAATATAACCTCCCTTTTCCTCAATGGAACTCCCCTGGATTGGTACTTAAGCAGTACATGTAGGTGATCTGAATAATACTTATTTTTAATGTAGGGGTATTTTTTGACTGGCACAGGGAGTGTTATTATAGGTAACCCGGTATTTTGTGGGAATTTCAGTTTTGTTTCAGAATCCAGTCTAAATATTGTGATGAATTTCTAGCAGATAGTCTCAACAGACAAATACTCTTTACGAGGTGAAGCTGCTGTTGTGGATCCAGGAGTGGGTGCTGGGCTGCTGGTGTTGGGATGCCACGAACAAGGCTGAGGATTTTGAAGCATTCACCCCAATCCTGCCATGTCATTTGAATTGGTCACAATAGATAAAAATTATTCTTTGAAGCAAAAATATTTTCTTTACCTACTATTATTAAACACATGCCTAACACCCTCCCTTTCCCAACGGCAGTATTAAAATAATTTGGAAAAGTATTTATCAGTTTTACTTAATTAATTTTTGGCTTTGCTCTTTGGGAGATTAAAGATGGGACTTTAAAACTATTCCAGTCTACATCAAGGAGGTGCTTTCTGAACTACTTGTGGGTGAATTGTGGCTTCTTGAAGTCATGGAGATAACAAGAATATTTAGGTATTACCATAAGGATTTTGTGAAAGATGAACTCCACAGGAAAGGCAGAATTTCTCAGTGGCTTTGCTAAGATGGAAACAGGAAAGCATCTTTTTATATAAAAATAAACTGAGTAATGCAAGCCATGTTATTCTGCATGAGCAGCAATGGTGATTTCAGTCTGGAAGTTCTCTTCACATTCTCTGACACTGAAGTCTTGAAAGTCCCTCTTGCTGAACAGTCAGACTTTCCATAACCAACCCAGCCATTGCACAGGTGAGCACCACACTGCAGGTTCTGCTCCCAGTGCTTTAACTCAATGAATTCCTCTTTCTTGTCCTTGAATCCTCGCTGGTGCTGCCAGTTCGATTTCAGACTGTTGGAGCCTTGGGCCAAACAAGTCCCACCTCAGCAGTGAGGCTCTGGCTGAGCGTCCTCACAGCAGCAGGGACACAGCTTCTGTCAGAGCCACTGCTCTAAACCCCTGTCAGAGTCACTGCTCTCAGCTCCAGGGTTGGCAAGGAAAAATCGAAGCAGAAACTCCTTCTCTAACAAGCCAAAGATATCAGGGCAATAGTCCCTGGATTTAATTTTCCCTGGAAAGAACACAGATAAGGTGTCAGTTTATGAGCAGAGGTAGCTCTGCAAACCACTCTCCTTCACTGCTTCAAAATAGCAACAGCATGGAAAAAGGGATTGATGGCAAGAGAGTGGGGAGTATCACTGGATAACAGCAAGCTGCACCCCAAATCTTTTCCTCTTTAATAGAATAACTGAGAAAGCAAGTCTGGAATCCATTAAGCAATGGGTGAGATTGTGACTCTCATGCCAGGACTGGCTTGCTCCCTCTGGGTTACTCCAAACCTCTGAGGCCCCCACATCCTGAATTTGGTGCAAACTCCCACACAGCTTGGCACTTGGGCTCACTGAAGGGCAGACCTGGACAATCAGAGCTAAAAAGTTCCATTCCCCAGCAATGGGCTGTGACAGATCTGCACACTCCACACATCAGCCATGGGGGCACAACGTGCAACCACCACTCCAGGGTCTGGGAAACCAAGCACAGCTTTCCTGCCAGCTCAAAAATTAATGCTTGAACCCCTGTGAAAATCCAGTAAAGAAGCAGAAGAGGTTGTAGCCAAATTTCTCTATACATTATGTTTGTTATTCAGTTCCTGCTTAAATAATATCTCACCCAGTTTTTGAGCAGCCCAAGGAGCCTGGGATGAGTCAGTGGATGGCAACCAGGGGCTGTCAGACATCAGTTCAGTAGCAGACTGGAGACCAAGAGAAGCCAAATGTGGAAAGTACAATGGTTTATACACAAATGCAGGCATAGGCCAAAGGTACAGGAGAAAAGTGCTTTAAAAGTCACATTATCATTGGGTTGCCTCATTAAATGTTTACTTTCACGGTGGTTGTAGGCAGCAGGATGACACCAGAGAACAGGAGTTTCCTCAGTGTCCAGGGTGGGTCTCTGTTGTGCTTTTCCTGCTGGTTGTTGACAGAAGTGGATGTTTGCTGCTTTTCCTTTTATCCTTTCAGATGCAATAAAGCTCCCAAACCAAAAAGCTCCTCTCCTGTGTGCATGACCAGAACCTCTGGCTGAGGGCTTGGGAAGGGTTTACACGGGAATAGAGAATAACAAACAAACAAACAAACAGCCTGGCCTGGAGATCCCAGGCCATGCTGGGAACACCAGTAGAAAAACTGGATGGATCATTATCAACTGGACAATTTGGTCTGGGCAGCTGAGACAATAACAGATCAACCCTATAGTGCTGCTGGTTGGCCCTGAGAGGAGTCATCCAACAGTGCCCACCCCCATTTGGCCGGTGTTGAAAACAGGCATGTGGCAAGTTTGTTTGGGAAGCATTGATCCCTGTAAACTGGCCCAATATGACTTTGTTTGAAATCTGAACTTACCTGCCCCAGCAATTTTTTAGGGAATGTGTGCCCTCCCTCTCCCCGTGCCATGACACTGGAGGCTGAATTCTGCCTTGAAACCTTCTCTTTCTGCATTTTCAGTCCCTTTTTTAACTCCCAGTCCTTCCTTCCCACACCTATTTCCAGCACCAGGCTCCATCCCAGCAGAGCCAGAAGCATTTGATTTACTAAAAATCCAGCTATGAGCAAGCATGGAACAGACAGGATCTGTCCTTTTTTCCACAGGGCGTAAGCCACATCTAGTAAGAAGTGAAACTTGAAGCCAGAGTTTGTTCAAAAGATAAAAGGGATGGGCCCAGCCCAGTTAAACTTGAGATGGTTCGAGAAGTGTCTGCCCACATCCCTGTAAATCGTGTGGTTTGATAAGTCAGCACAGTGCAAATATCCTTCCTTCGGGCACCTGTGAGTGCTTTGTTTGGAGCCCAGCAACCCCAAAAGCTGCTCTCTGATAGCTGCGTTCCATCCCTTTCCTTTTTCTCAGGGAGAAATTTGGATTGGCTCACTCTTTAATTTAAACCATTTGCCCATTGCAGCTGCTTTTACAGGCACAAGTCTTTCACAAGACTCTCCCAGTCCCAAGGGCCTGGTGGAAGTGCAGGAGCAGCACTGGGTGCATCCTCGGCTGCAGCACACCTGGGGCTGCAGCAGTTCCCTCACTCACAGAATGTCAGGTGTCCATGCTCCTACCACTCACACTGTTCTGACTGAGGTTTTGATCATGATTTCTCTTCAGGAACTGAGTAGAGAAACTTGAGACAACAAAGATCTCAAGGAAAACCAGATTATAGGCTACAAATGAGGTTGTGGATGTTCAAGAGCCACGAGTGTTACAGTACAGCTGGCCCACATAGAGAGCTCACCTGGGTGGTGGTGGAATAGTGACAGGTTTCATTTCTTTGCCTTTTGCCAGCTGTTTGTGAGCCACTGATTTAGGATAAGGCTTCCACTGTAATTTTTCATTAAGTACCTTTGGCTCCTTATCTGTTCTGTCCTCCTGATTTCCATAGTCATAAAATCATCTTCAGAAGTGTGGGGGGTTTTGTCTCATAGTAAAACTCAGGACTTCCCAGGTGCCACACATACCCTCACAGTGAACACCTTATAACCCAACAGACAAGAAAATTCTCTTTATTCCATCTACACAGTATTCAGGCACCATGAGAGTGCAGCTTGTTGAAAGGTTTCAGAAACAAAACCCTGGTGTGGAGCCTTCCACACGTGCTCTTCACTCACACCCCTTCTCCCAGAGCATGTTTTGTTTGTGTCCCTTTCCAGTTCTTGGTGCAGAAAGATAAAAAGAGTGGGATTCACCTCCCTTCACTTCAGAAACCTGGAAGTTAAGAAACCAGTCTGCATTAATTGTTTGGGTTCCCTGCAGAGCTGGAGGCCCTGGAGGTGATTCCCCTCTCCTGGGGTTAAATCACCTCTGCAGGCACTCACTACCAACACCACCACTGAGGGACCGGTGACACCTGGGAGTCTGTCCCCTGCATGGAGAGGGAGTGATGCCACCATCAGGGACAGGAAAGACTCGTGGGAATTGCCCATTCCCACACAGGAGCTGCTGGCCTGCGGTTGGATGATGCTCTGCAGAAAGGCTCCAAAGAGCTGGTGGCTGCCCTCAGTGCCCGGGGGCCATCCCAAACTTTGCTCTCATTTCATCAGGAATAATGTTCTGTCCGGTATTTTGCCCTTACCTGTGTTCCCTCTCAGCTGGGGCTCCTCTCCAGGCTGAACAGCCCCAGCTCCCTCAGCCTTTCCTGGGCATGGAGATACTCCAGGCCCTTCCTCATAATCTTTAAAAACTATTACCTGAAAATACCATCAAGAGAATAAATAATCCCTCATGCAATTAATTTACACACATACAGGTGACTGCTTTCAAGCAGTAATTGTTCTCTTGAGAAAAGCTTTCTTTTTCTTGGGTCTTAACATCTTGTTGGGAATAATAAAGTAACTCAGAGAGGGACAAACAATGTTTAACAAAACTTAGTTGCTAAGTGGTGTATATTTGAATAGTTCTTCACAAGGATACAGTCAGATATTTCCTCCTCTTATGATTAATCACCCTGTGAGAGGAGATTGTAAGGACTAAAAAAAACCCACCAACTGGTCTCACCACAATCAAAGGTATAATTTCCCTGAAACCAGGATTTTACCCTTTGTGTATTGACACCAAGAGATTATTTAGTTGCAGTATTTAATGCCAAGAAGATTTTAATCAAAACGATACAGCCCTATTTTTCCCACTCTGAAATATAAAGCAGAAAAAGGAAACAGAAGAGAAAACCACAAAAGGAACAGGAAAGGAAAACATGTTTTTGGCATATTTTAAAGAATTCTGCTAGGCAGCTTTATTGAGCTTTATCAAAGTCACACAGTCAGATGAAGACTTAGGAGAAATGCAAAGACCAAGGATCTGAAAATCTATTCACTAGAAATTATGTACATGATCACCTGCTGGATCATGAAGGTTGTGTCATGAGTACTTTCTAAAATATTGGTCACAGGAGGAAAAAAGGTGTACACTGGTAAAAACTACTTATCAACCTTTCATGTGGCTGATTCAGTAATGAGTAAACAAAGAAGAGAATCCAGTGCCAGATAAGCAGTGCGGGTCCCATATCTGATCTCAGTGTCCAGGAAAGGGTTCTGGAGGTGCTTCTGTTACTCCTGAAGAGCTTCAATTCACAGGCAGCAAGAGCACTTCTATTTCATAATGATGCACCTCCTCTCAGTTAACTCAATGTATCAGTCACCAGCTGCAATAAGTTAAATTCCAAAATATTTTCTGTCTCTTTTTCCTCCAGAACATTTTGCTTTACTTTCATGTCCAAAGCTACAGAGATGCTTTGCCCACTCTAAGCTGAGTAGTAAAATTAAAGAATAGGATATTTGATCCTCTTGACATTCTCCAATAATTTAGGACTTTTTCCATGTGTTGTTTTCCCATTAGAATATTAAAAGATTATTTTTTTTTAATTTTATATCTCTATATTTGTATATTGGCTGGCAGTGTCTCTTCCCAAGGATTCCTGCGTGGAGCTGAGGAGACAACAGCTGTGGGGGAGAGCTGCAGACAGGAGATGGAGCAAATTACATTGTCCAACTACCAGTGCCAGTAAATTTGGATACAACCAAGACCCTCCTCCTCGTGGAGCTGGAGATAATTTTACATCAACAGAAGCTGCAGAAGCTGCACATCTTCCAAATTGTGATCTGAAGGTGAGACAAGGGAGTTCATCTTCAAAAGTGCCTTAAATGTTGGGTCTTAATCTGAGCTGATGTCTCTTGGCTCTTGCAGCCTTCCCTGCTCCTGTATAGACCCTAATGAGAAGCTGAGATGTTTGCTGTGAAATTTCACCACTGAAAGGATCTTGAAAAATGTTGAAATGCTGTGATCCTTGGGAAAATCTTTGCACGTCTTTGTGATTTTGTTTTCTTGACATTTCTATGCTTTTTGTCAGAAGGAAGGTACCAGGAATGTGCAGTCCATGTCCATGGGCTTCCATAAAAGTCTCTGAAGAAATGCTGGAGGATGCTTCAGGGCAGATACTCTGTTAGGCACTGTTAAGTCTGATTTTCTTCAATATCAGCTGAAGCTCTGATTATTTCCTTTTCCTAAGCAAAAGCTCAATAGAAAGAAAGAAGACATTCCTGTTAATACAACTGTAGTGTTTCCTAATTGCCATGGTTTTGTGTGTGTAAATGATGATAAAACAAACACACTGAAAAGGGCAGTTCAGCACTAGACAGAAGCAGGCACCACGACAAAGTTTCCCTGGTGTAGGTAAGTACTCCTTATTTAAAAGCAAGTTTTATTTGGCTGGTGTGCAGAGCTCCGTCTTCATAAATGTTTAATCCCAGAGCTATCAAACCTTCCTTGACCTTGTGGTTTACAGTAAATGGAGAGGAAAAAAAAGGAGCAAGATGTTCCTTTGTAGAAAATCAAGCTTAGAGAACATGGCTGGAGCTGCAAATCTTTCACTGTCATTTTAGAAACTTTGACAGAAATTTATTAGGGTGGAACTTTTCTGGAACATTCCTGAATCTCTACAGCCAAAGACTTGAGAAGATAATAGATGAGCGTAAATCCAGGATCTTCCAGGGGACTCCTGAGATGGCTCCTGTAATGCAGCCTGGAAGAACAGGGCAAGCAAAGTGGTGTTAGAGACACAGCAAGGCCAGGCTCACCCCACAGGCCAGCGACTCCTGTCATCTTCCACATAAATAGGTTTTAAGGTAAATCACATCACTGCAACATTTTTTTTTTTCTGTTTTCTCTTCCTTTGCAGAGGATTGTAATGGAATGGGTTGTGAGGCAGGTCTGGCTTGGTCTGTGCTTCAGGTGATGCGGGGCTTTGCTTTCTAAAGGTTTGTCTGGAATGGTAAGTGAGAGGTGAATAATTGTCAGTGGATGTTAAGCAAGAAAGGGTTAGGGCCACATTTTCACATATCCCAAATTGTTTGAGGATAGAGTTCAAATTGCCGACAATTTTTAAATTTTTCATTAAGCACCTTTGGCTCCTTGGAAATCTGGTTGCAAGTAGCCTCTTCCCATTTCCTTCATCCCTCTTTGTATATCTCCATGTGTCACCTGCTCACTGTGGTTGTTCCTGTAGCAGAAGAGATAGGAGATACAGGAGAGGGCACAACTGGCTTCCAAGGGGAGCAGAGTCTTAGTGATAATGAAACAGATGATTCCTAGGGAGATCAGGCTCTCTTTGAATGCCTGAACAGGACCCCACTGTGTATTTTAACATGGGAGAATTGGAGCCCCAGCTATTTTCTCTCTTTTTTTTTTTTTTTTTTTTTTAAAAAGGAAAACAAGAACAACAACAAAAAAAGAGATTTTGACAAACTGTTGGCAGATTTTAGGTTTCCTACTCTGGAATAAATTGAGGCAACTGTATTTTAGCCTGCCATATTTCCAGTTATTAAACTGTGTGTGGTCTGTCCCAGTGCTCACCACCAGAGAGTCCTTAATTGTGGGTTTCATTTGGGGCACCTGCAGTGCCCGGGAGGATTTGAGGGGCAGGTGGGACCCTCCCAGGGCTGTGAGCCACATCCCCGGGCTGGTTCACAGGCACAAGGATGCGGCGGGCATGCTTGGAAGTTCAAGCTCAATGAACTGAGACCTTGGAGAACAATTGCCCTGGCTGGCAGCACCGTCCTGGGAAGGCCTCTGAGGCTGTCCTTCCTAGAAACGCCCCAGCCTCTCCCCAGCTGCCCTCCCTTTAGACGTTCACAACTTTTCCTGACAAAAGAGCAATTACAACCTGACAGCCACAGCTCACAAAGAGGATGGGGATGACCCCGAGGAGCAGCTTCTGTGGCTCAACACATGGCCAGTCACCGACAAAGCCGGCCCGCTCCCATTTGATCCCAGAAGAGCCTCCCAGACTGGCACGCTTGACCAAGAACTGGCTGGGTGACTCATTCGTCTGGCGGCTCTGTGATTCATGAGCCTCCAGGAGGAAGGGAGGAGGGAGGCAAAAGCTTTTCAAATCTCAAGTTAAATGCAAGAGAAACACATTCCCCGCAAAGCAGACGCTCGGCTGTGTCCAATTGGTGCCGGAATGCCCCCACAAAGCCAGGGCAGCAGTCCTGGCGTGACGCACGGCGAGGCTCCGCCGCCCCTGCACCTTCCCAGCTCCGTGGTTTGGAAGGCCTCGAGTGTAAAAACAGCAACAGCTCCTTACGTCTTATCCTTGTGTGCTCTGAGCCTCCTGGCCCTGGGATTTCCCCAGGAACGTCCCACTTGTCAGTGCTTTGGAGTTGATATTGAGGGCTTTGACCTGATATTCAGGTTGAAAAACCTCAAATGACTTTGTCCAGTTGAAATTAAACTTCTGGTCTGCACCAGTAATTTTGGCTCCCTCTCATATCTGTGAAGTGTGTCCCCAGGCAGGAGTGCCATCCTCAGAGGTGCTCACAGGAGGCAGGACAATCTCCATGATCATGGAAGAGCCTCACCAGCTGACCTGACTGACCGTCCCTCTCTTTGGTGACAAGGGACAGAGGAGGAGATTCCAGCCCTGGCATCAAGGAGGGCCCTCCCTCAGTGTTGTCTGAACCCTGCCAGGAGCTGTGGGTGGTGCAGAGCATTCACTGGAATGCTGGAGCTCCCAGCCACCATTCCCCTCCCAGGCAGCATTTTATTTATTGTTATTTGTTGCTTCAGACATATGGGTCAAAATGCTAAATTATTTAGCAGCTGTTGTCAGATGGATTTTAAAACAATTAACGAGTGCTAAAAATGGGCAGCTTGCTCTCTGTCTTGGATTTTGCCAAAGAAAGTGCCTGTTTTCTGTTTGTTTGCCAGCAGTTTGTGCCTCCTGCTGCTGTGGCCACGTCTGGCCTTGGAGCACGTTTGTCTCTCAGTGAGTGCCAGCTGCCCGAGCCAGGGTCCAGCTGGTCTGGGTGGGGGCTTGGAACACCCCAGGGGTTTGAGGTTGTTTTGATTTTCTGGTGTTGTTATTGTGGTCCTGGGGGCACCCTGCATCACCCACCTGCCATGGCTGGATTCCACAACTCCACATCCATGCTGGGGACACAATGCAGGAGCTGCTAAAGCCCAGCACCAAAGGAGCTTGGGGGCTTCCCTCTCTGGGACCACCAAGACAGCTCTGAAGGATCCAGGTCTGAGTTTTTCTCTTCTGTGTTGGGGCAGGTGGGAAGGCCCCACCTGAGATGGGGAGACCTGCAGAGGCTGCACTGGGGTGTCCAGGTCACATGAGGTGGCCATAGCCATCAGGATTACCTGTGTTGACCTGGGAAGGGGACAGTGTCCAGGGGATGGTGCCACTCAGACCCCTGTGAGAGACTACAAAATGAAAATCAACTCCGAGCACAAAGGCTCTGGATGAAGCTACGGAGCTGGGGTCAAATTAAATCCAAGGTGCTGTGAGGGTGTAGGTGTGTCGAGCCTTCCCTCTCAGGGGTTTTGCAGCTTGCCTCAACCAGAAATGCAGATCCTCTCGGTGAGACAGTGTGGGATGTGCAGTTCGGTGCCTCCCCAGGCTCAGTTCCACGAGATCGAAGGGATCAAGAGCGTCCTCTGGCCACATGTCAGAGCTCCAGCACCCGAGCCGAGCTCCAGGGCAGACTTTGGCCACCAAGCATTTGTTTATCTCCATCTCCAAAGCGCAGGATGTGCTTTGTCCGGAGTCAAAGGGAGGGTTTGTTTCTCTGTGGAGTTTGGGATCACCCATAAAAGCAGGTACTTTGCCCTTGGGCACGGGTGTACAAAAGCAGGTACTTTGCCCTTAGGCACAGGTGTACAAAAGCAGGTACTTTATCCTTAGGCACAGGTTTAGAGCCCCCGCTGCCAGCCCAGCTCTCGGGCATCCCTTGGAGGGACGTGCAGCCCCTGCCAGCTCCGGGGAATAGGGCAGGGAGTGGAGCACATTCAGCTGAGTTTCTGTTTCTAGAAAATGTTGCACTAGGCAAAGGATTTGGACCTGAATGAAAGTGGTGGACCTAATTTTAGACAGTACCTATGAATGAAACTTGAAACAAGCTGTTCAGGAAATACCTTCCTCTGCAGCAGTGCCAGGGGGAGTATGGGATTTAATGCTAAATTAGCCAGTGCTGATGAACAGGTTACTGTGAGAATACTTCTTCCTGCTTTCAACTAAATTATTTTTTAAAAAGAAATCTTCATTTATACGTAGATTTCCATGTGCTTCTGCAAAAGCTGCAGATCTCAGATCTTTCCCCTCCAGGGAAGAAGATCCTTCTCTGCATCAGTGCCATTTGTCACCTTTTGCTGCCTGTTTGTCACCGTGGCCCCACATTGCAGAGCTGTTGGCTTCAGCCCTGGGCCTGGGGATGGCCCAAAGTGACTGGCAGGTAGGAGAAGATTTGACAGAGGTGGAAACCTGTCCCAGATGAGCAGGCATGCTGGCTTGCAGTGCTCTGTCTGCTTGTGCCCTTTTGTTGTCCAGCATCCTTTTGGCTTTGTCTCATTCCTCAGTCCGGATCTATTTGAGATCTCAGTCACTCTCCACAGTAAAGCTACAAAACCCCCTGACTGCCCACAGGGAGAGAGATCAGCTGCCTTGCTTGTATTTCTGGGTGGTAAATGACCACCTGTCCCATACTTGTGCTGATTTATTGCTCTGAGCCTTTCAGGAGTATGGAAAGCTGCACTGCCAGAATAATCCAGGCACACTTCAAAAGATGATGGGATTCTTAGAAAAACTTTTCCCTCAATTTGCAGAGACTTGATGGTGACCCGAAGCACTGACTGAATGGAAGAGGGAACCTGCCCAGGTGAGTAAGCAAAGTTTATTCTGAATTTGTGTCAGCTGCATGAAGGGATGCTGGGCACTTACTGAGGTTGGGAAATACACAGATACTGGCACAAAACCTTGGTTCAATTGAAGGCACAAGAGGTTATTGATTAAAGTCAGTGGAGTGAGGGTTTCACTTGGGTTCTCTGCCCTTGTCCTGCCCAGGCCAGACTCATATTGCAAAAGCCACTTCCTGTCCAAACACCTGATCCTGAGCGTGGTTCAGCAGCTCTTGGGAAGAACTGACCTTGGTTTACTCTCATGGGAAAAAGGCCGTGGAAAGTGTTCAGCCCTTCACAGCTCTTAACAGAGGTATCTCACCCGTCCCAGGTGCTCCACTGAAAACCTTTCAAATGCTGAGGTACAATCTGGGGTTTCCAGCAGACATTTGGAGGCACATGCACAGAAATGTTTGGACTCGGGGGGAATGACATGGATCTCTCAGGTTCCTTTTAGAACCTCATCTTGGCATCTCTTTGTTGTTGAGTAAAACCAATGGGTACATCCTGAGATTTGCTTATAATTTCTGGATATTTTAAAAATCCACAACTGCCATGAGCTGTTCCTTCTCCAGCCCTTCCCCAGTAGAATTCCGGGAAGTAACACCTTTTAACAACAAGCAAATCTGTCTTAATAACTCAAAAATCTTGTGCTAGAAGTCCAACTTTCCACTGGCAATGGTTTTGGTTAATATTGGAAATTCTAAATATCTGATTAAATATTTCTGGAATTTCTGGGAATACATTGAGATACTTAATGGGCTATTTCTTCATAAAGGTTTTCAGCAAAATATCTTCCATTGGGTCTTAAAGGAATTCCTCCAAGTAATCCATCTCCCTAAATTCTTAATGTGGTTCCTTACATTTCCTAAGCTGGCTCCTTAAATGACTTATGTTCTCCTTTGCAGAATGCATAGACACAAGTAAACCGCATATACGAGGAAGGAATGTTCCTCTATGCCACAAAACAAATTAAATATATTGATCCAAAATCACCCCTGGAGGAACTCCTGTGAATCCAGATGAAACACGAGTTGAGTTTATTAAGGCAACATTTCTGATAGGGGCTGAGAACAGCAGGAGAATGAGGTTTTGCAAGAGTAAAATGATTGTTTATTAGTGATGAGTGAATCACAAAATGTCTGGCATGTGTGTTGATCTTAGAGAAAGAGCTGAAAAAGTCTGAAACCTGATCAGGTCTCTCTGAATCCATATGTCAGCAAAACTGCCTGGAAGTGAGTCTGAGTCAGGGTTCTCATTCAGACATTCTGAAATGTCCAGATTTACATGGCTGGATATTGTCATATCTCAGCAAGTGCTGAGAAATTAGGGATGGTGAATTCAGCTGGTAACTAAACAAGAACAAACTTGTTCCTGAATTCTATAAGATTGTGATCTTTTGGAGATGGTTACACAAATCCCTCAGCCATACCAGAGCTGCAGAAGGCAATATAAAAGCAGGGGAAACAGAATTAATTCCCAATTCAGACTTCATAAATAAACAAGGTGTGTCCAGACTTTTGTTTTACACTGTGTCAAACCACAAGAAGCTTTTCAAATGTCTCTGTATAGAAATCAGCTCTGGGGCTGGAGCAGCATGGCTTGCTTTTGCTTTTGTGGAAAATCCTGCACAGATCATGATAATGATGATGATGACGATAATGATGACTACTATTACTATTTTCAAATGTTTAGACCAGAGCCTCACCCTTCCCTTCTGGACCAATTTACACCTTTCTGGACCTGTGTTGTTAGAACTAAGCAAGGCTGGTAATCTGGAATAAGTGTTAAAGCCTCAACAAATTGTGGTCTCTTAAATCAAAGATATTTTGAGCCACAGGTAGAATTCTGGGCTCCAACATTTCCATTCAGGGCCTTTCTGGTGCTAAACGAAATCCTTAACAACCATGTCATAAAATAAACTCTTCATCCTCCCATAAAGTGTTGAGCCTGTGGAAGAAAAGTGTATATCTAAAGAAATATGCTTCTTAAAGCAGCGGAAACAGGAGGGCAAAGACTTATTCACAATCTGGAGAGCTGGATGAGCACCCTGGTGGGTTTTTGAGTGGATCCAACTAAGAGAGAAATTCAGGTTTAACAGAGCTTATAAAGCTGAGCAGAGGGGGTTTTATTCCTATGCATCTTTTTCCAGAAACGGGAATTATGTCTAAGAATTTGCATTGCAGGAAATAAATCCATAATAAATTCTCTGTATTTTATGATCTATCTTCAGCATGGAAGGAAGTCATGTTCCAGGCTTTCCCCTGCCAGGCTGTGCAGCAGGAGCGAGGATCCCTCCCACTGTGCCTTCACCAGAGCACAGCCTTGGAGGTACCCAGGGGCAGAAAGGGGCTCCTCGAAGGGGCTTCATGAGTCAGTGTGCAGGCTGCAGGATTGGTGTCCCTGTGACAGGAATCAGCCAGAGAGTTCCTGGTGTGGGGCAGGGCACTGGGAGAGGGCCTGGCCCTCGAGGGTCTCCTGCTGGCCCGAGGCTCCTGCAATTGAGCACAAACCAATCCCTCTGCAGAGGTCACGGAGCAGTTCCTGTCTGCAGGAGCAGGAGCTGGGCTCTGGTGGGCTGCAAAGAGCTCCACAAACATCCATTATTATTCTTGATTAGAGCAGCTCTGCAGAGATCCCGTCAGGATGGACAGAGCTCCGTTAGCAGAGAGTACAGATTGATCAGGGTGGAATGGGAGTCAGGAGAACAGAGTCTAAGGCAACGAGGCTGTTCAGACAGCTCTGCAGCAGCCTAAACACATGACAGACTCAGGCAGCTCCCACTGCTGCCAACACAACTGCTCGCGGGGTCTGCCAAGAAGCCAGATGCTGCTGCTGGAAAAAATATCTTCCAGAGTTTGGCATCAAGATCCTGTGATTACCGTCCAAATGGGAGGAGATGGAGTGATAGAATGTGAGTTTAGTATTTAGCACCCCAGAACTGTGCAGCAGCCTTTGAAGGCAGAGGAAAGAAGTTCAAGCAAAATATTTTTGCTAAAAATACGTTCGGAGAAATGAACAAACCAAACTATTATTAAAACAACGCAAAATATTTTATGTCCGTATCAATTAAATGAGTAAAACCAAAGAGGACTGTAGATTCTTTACTTGAGTAAATTTTGTTAAGGAATAGTTTCATAAAGGTCAGAGCATGAGCTCTTTGTCTCTGATGTTGTTACTAGTGGAAAGTTCCACTGCAGAGCATCACAGTGACTCCCCTACCCAAGACAAATAGAGATGGGTCGGAGCATTCCCACAGAAGTTTGGGAAGGGTTGAATTCAGATCCAAAGTCTGCAGCAAGCACTTCTCATTGACAAACAGGGGCCAAATCCCTAAATCTAAACTGACCCAGGTCTGGGAGAAGGTTGAGCACTGAAACCACCTGGGCCTGGCTCCAGACCCTGCAGTTTAAACCTATGTTTGGAGGGGAAGCAACAGAGGGATGGGACGTTCTCTAAAGAGGTTTAAGGCCCCTCCTGAGCCTCCTCCTCCTCCTCCTTTCTATGTGGCTGAGCCTTCAGAATCCATGACTAAAGGAAGACTTGGAGCCCCCTGTGCAGTGAGGGTACCACCAGCCTGCCTGGCCCTGCTGAAGGTCCCTGGTGGATGTGGTGGTTATGAGAGCTCAGCATGTTGAAAAAAAGCAGGCAAGGCAACATCTGCTCCCCTGGCTGGCTGCACTCACCTCTGCTCTCCAGTCTTGTGCTTCTATATGAGTTCTGGTCCCACTCCATGACTGGGAATCCTATTATTATTGTAATAGTAGTAATAATAATAATAACAACCCAAGTGGGAACTCAGAAACTTACATCTGGAAAGTTAAGACTTGAAGACTGTTTTATTTAACTTGTATTTTTGGTTGTTTATTTTTATGACAGATCTGTATTTCAACAAATGTTATCTCCTTGCCTGTTAGATCAGGAAAAAAGTAAACAAAGTGATTAATCATCATTTCCCATACTCTGCTTTCTGGGCATGTCAGATCGTTTTGGAGGGGAGGTGGGCAGGGAAGCAGAGAGCATCTGTTCCCTCACTTGGGAGCTCCCCCAGGGATGCTGCCAGTGGTGCCTGTTCCTTCAGGGAGGTTTGTAAAAGGGAGGACGATTCTGTCCCAAGCCTGTGTTTGTTCTGGAGGGCTCAGGCTTTGTCATTTGTGGACAGTGCCGTGCCTCTCCTTGGCACAGCCAGAGTCCCAGCTGCTCTGGCTGGTGATGGCTGTCTCCCTGAAGGCCACAAAGATCCCAGGTAACTGCTAACCTAATGGATTTTCCAGTAGCTTTTGACACGTCTCACCCTGGGAGCTGGTAAATTCGGCTGTTAATTCTACAACAACCAAACAAGATAATCTCAAACCTCATCCTTTAAGGTGGTTAATAACTTATGGAAACATGATGGGATGAGTCACAGAACTGGAGGGCTGCAAGGGACATCCACAGGCTCTATATGCTCAGGGGGAACCTTCTCACTCTCCACAGCTCCCTGACAGGAGGGGACAGCCAGGTGGGGGTCAGGACCTGCTCCCAGGGAACAAGAGACAGGACAAAAGGAAATGGCCTTGAGTTAAACCAGCACAGGTTTAGATTGGATATGAGGGAAAAGTTCTTCCCCTAAAGGGTTATCCAGCCCTGGCACAGGCTGCCCAGGGCAATGATGGAGCCACCACCCCTGGAGGGATTTAAAAGCTGTATAAATATGGCATCTGGGATCATAGTTTAGGGGTGGGTTTGGCAGTGCTGGGTTAACAATTGGACTTGATGATCTTTCCAACCCAAATAACTGTACTCACCCACGTGGGACTGATGTTTTAGTCTTCCCAAATTCTGTTTGGACACTGCTTTCCCATGAGGCTGGTTGATTTGGGAAGGGGAGGTGGGAGGTGTTTCCTGGTGAAATGAGATCAGGATGCTGACACACAGCCCTGGTGTCCCACAGTCTATCCCAGAGACCAGGACAGCTCTGCTTCCCCAGCTCTTGGCCAGGCTGGGAGCTTTGATGGCAATGAGTTCTGAGAGTCTGATCAGTGTCAGGTGTGCAGATTTTGGCTATGAAAAGCTGGAGGCTGTGGGTGGCATCTTCACACCTGGCCTCACCTCCAGTGCTGGCACCTGCTGAATCTGGGGTCTGGAGGTGTTAGGTCTGGTGATGCTGACAGTCCCGGGGGGACAGGGAGGGAGCTGGACATGCCTTTAACCCCACACAAAGAAATCTGATCTGCCCCAATTAATAGATAGGATTCTTTTTCCCTGATACACAGCAGCACAAACTACAATCTATTGTCTGTCTCTGCATTATCCCTTTTCTGGGTCTCCCTCCTCACGCCACTGTGTGGCTCTGTGTGTGCCCTCCCAGGCTCAGACTCAGGTTTCTGCTCTCACTCCTGCCTTCTGTAAATGTTATTTCAGTATCATCATCAGTTGTTCTGTTTCTCCTTCCCTCTCTATGGATATCAGAATCCATAATGAATTAAAAGAATTTGTT
The DNA here is from genome assembly GCA_034509185.1 of Euphonia xanthogaster. NCBI lineage: Eukaryota > Metazoa > Chordata > Aves > Passeriformes > Fringillidae > Euphonia > Euphonia xanthogaster. The sequence continues at coordinate 674,603 of JAYDZK010000039.1, read as the reverse complement.
CTTCAGATCATCTTGAAGTCCTTGATGGTGATGTTGTTCAACTGATCAGGTGAACAAAGGCTCCTGGAGCTCCCTACCTCAGGAAGCCTCTCCTCAATCACTAATTTTCATCCCTGCTTGATGTAGAATGTCACAATGGATGATCTTGCATCCAGTTTCTGTGCCAGCCACTGGAAAAGTGACTTGGTTGGGAAGGCTCCAACTGTTAGGATGCTTTAAAGAAATGTCCAGGTTTTCTAATATCTTGAAAAGGGTTTCAGTTGAGCTTTGAGAGAGAAAAGATGAGGGAGTGAGCCTTTGCCATGATGAACTGGCCACCTCTCTCTCTAAGGACTGCCCTCCACAGTGGCTCTGGAGGATTCTGTGCTCTCTGTGCCTTTCCCAGCCATGCAGGACATCTGGACCCTGTATGTGACACCTTCTGTTGGTGCCAGCAGGTGTTAGTGAATCTCACCTGTAAATGTCTGCTGTCCCTTGCAGTAAAATGTCTCTTGAAAACACTTCTGAAATTAAGATACTGTAAGATTTGGGTAGTTTAAGTATTAGCAAATTCCGGCCACTTTGAAGATATCTCATAGGCCAGCTCTTTCCTGGCTGATGTTCCAACATCAGTTCATAGGTGCTGACTGTCTTGGAGACCAGGGTTTTGGGCTGTCCTTGCACACTCACATCCTCATGTGTGACCTAGCCCTAATCTGGGGTCGAGTTACTGGCGGATTAATTTAGTTATTTATCACCAACATCTCAGCCCCCTTGGTCTGCGCCAATCGCTTTTCCCACCGGAGAAGAAGTACACGAGCTTTTGTTCTCTGCGTAACAGACCAAAGTGGTGTGAACTGATTTTACACAATGGTGTAAATTATATTTATCTCACTGTAGCTCCTTTGTGTACTCACACTCCTTACAAGATTTCAAAACTGGATAGACCCACCAGACTATCCTAGGGTCATACAGAAAAAGCTGAGTGTGATTCATGACGGAGGATTTTTATCCTCAGAGCTGGCCGATTTTACCTCTTCCCATCCATTTACTTGGAGCACTGAGCTCCAAGCAGCAATAAGCCAAGACAGCATGAGTTCCAAAACACCTGAGATCCAAGATACCCTGGATCAGGAACCACAGGTTTGTGTCAATATCCCAGCTTCAGACAGCACACAAGTCCAAGCTTGACCTTTTGAACAGAAAGGTAATAGAACACACCTGAAAAATTGTGCAAAAACCAAAGCAAGCCACAGTTACAGCTAAGCCAAGGCACTGCCAAAAATGCCTTTTTTGGGGAGCACTGCTGACCTGGTGGCTGGCTGCCTGTGTCACCTGCTGGGAAGGAAGGGAGCTCAGCTGAGGGGGTCCCCTTGAAAGGAGAAGTGCATGCAACTTCCTCTCCTCCAAGGATGGCTCAGGCACAATGCCCTCGCCCAGCCTGTGCTGGCCTTTGAAAACTTAGGTGATTTTATTTCTAACTCTTAAGAAGTTCAGTTCTTACTAGAGTAACCCACTCATTGCAACCATGCACCCCCTCACTGAAATAATGCTTTATTACATATCATGTTACAGACAAGAGCTGATTTGAGAACTGCTGGTCACCTCTTTTTGTCCGTATGGCAGCATTTGGTTGCCTGCAGAAATATCTGAGGCTCACCTCTCTGGTGAGATCTGTTTCTCTTATTCCTGCCTGTAGAAAATAC
>JAYDZK010000039.1:649639-663223 GCA_034509185.1 Euphonia xanthogaster | reverse complement strand
AGCTCTGGGATGGCCCTGCTGGGGCAGGGAGCTGCCACCAGCTGAGCCCTGGGGTCCCTCAGCCTGACCCGCTCTGGATTCTGTGTGATCCCATGAAAGCAGCCAACCAACACCAAGGAAGTCAGAGGACACGGAGCACACTCAGAGCAGCAGCAGCAGGAGGAGGTTTGGTCCCAGGGTGGGTGAATTCTGCTGCTCCAGTTCTCCTTTCTTCCATAGGCAGATGTGTGCCCGTCTCCACAGCCCTCACACATGCACATGGACACCATTGCCCTCTTGGAAAAACAGGTGACCTCCATGAGAAGAGGAATTCATTCGTATGAGATGGAAAGGACCTTAGTGCAGGACAAGGACAGAGAGTGAGGAGCAAGGCACGCTGTCTCCAAAACGAATTAAAAAACATACAGATGTAGAAACAGGTGCTCAGGATATGTCTTTCCCACCTTACATCCCTTTCCAAGCTAATCCACATTTGAGGACACAACATACTGTAAGCATTCGTCCTTCTTCCAGTACAACTGCATTCATTCTTCCATCCCACAGCTTTCAGCACCAGGCATATTCCATCCACACAGAGCATAGCTTGCATTCCTCCTCCACCACAAACACACATCCTATTCATGGTCTTCCATGCTTGTATACGCACAGCGAGTGGAGAATATTGTACTCAGAGATATTGCCTGTGGCTCCAAGGTGTGTGATCCTCTGCATCTTTGCACGTTCTCCTCGGCTGCACAATTCCAGACTCCACTGAATTGCTTCTTCTCCTTTAAAAACAATTTGTGAATGCAGGGAGAAATGGTGATCAGACACTTGTCTCAGATACACAGACATGAGCATTAGGTGGAAAACCCCTGGCTGGTCACCTGTACATCCAGCCTGGCAGTGGCTCCACTCACTGAACTAGGAGTTCTGGGACATAAGGCCAGTCACAGTGTTCACCACAGACCATCTGATATATCTGAGCTCCCGATCCTGAGCAGAGCGTTTAGAATGAAAAATGCTGAAGGATTCAAGCCATCAGTAGTGAGGCTTGGCTGTGGTTTGGTTTTGTCTTGGTGCCTGGCAGACAGACACTCCGGTGGGTATTGCAGCATAAATTTGTGTGACCAATTCTTTGTGGTCTCAATACACTGCAAAGGAGTCATCCAAAGGACAGGCCAGGTAAGGACCTGTAATGTCCAGAGATATTTGCACCTTGCTGGATGGGAGAATGAAGAAATCGTATTTCTACTGAGTCACATTTCCCCACCTCTGTATGATATCCTTGCCCCAGGGATGGGAGTCCCTGCTGCAGTCCCACCCCTCCCTCATGCTCTCTCTCCAAGGGGCTTCTCTGCAGCTCTCACTTCAGTCTTCACTGCTCTGAGGGGGTGCAAAGTGAAAAGGAGGAAAAAGAATTAACTTGGTGTCAGTGGAAATACTGCTTCTGAGTTTGCCCCAGCTGCCAGATGTGGAAGTGGCTGGCAGGGGCAGAAGGGCTGCAGGTTTTGGACAGGAGCAGGTTTTTAGTTGTCATTGATTGATATTTGTGGGAAGCTCTGAATGTCCAAACCTCCTCAGCCATTCTCTTGGCATCCAGCACAGCAGCTGAGGAGGCTAAAGCTGGGCTGGAAGCTGCAGCCAGGGAGTCTCACCATTAATTCTGCCACTTCACCCTGCACATCTGACCTCTTTAAGAGTGATCTGATGTTTCTTTAAGAAACACCCTGTCTCTATGAAGAAATGCCAACAGAAGAGAAGTTTCAAGCTTGCTATTTTTATTTAAGCTGTTGGAACGGTATGGACATAATGTAAGTAACGGGACCAGCCAAGAGGGTGTCTGTCAGTCAGTGACTCAGTCTTCAGATCAGACAGATGCAAGCCCATATAAACAGGTTCAGCCCAAAAGTCATGATAATAAATAATTTATTTTCATACATTTCAAAACACCAGATACAGTAAAGCGAGTGTTTTCTTTGGAAGCAGGCAGTACTGGTCGACTGGATCTGCTTCCCACACCAGCAATAACATGTTCTGAATGAGTGGAGGGAGATTCTGACCTCCATTCTGCCAGAGCCTACTTGGTTGAAGACTGCTGAGTCTTAGGAAATCACTCTGAAAGGAATTAATTCAGTGCTTCGAGGTACGTGAAATCGTCAGGATTTCATTCTGGAAGCAGCAGAGAGATGGAGTCAGCCAGGTGGGCTTCTGGGAAAATGGACTTTCAAGGCATTTTTTCTCATCATTGTGGGATTGCTGAGTCACTCACAGCAAATGGAAAATGTCCCAGGACATTTAAAGATGATTTTAGATCATCTGAACTGCCACTTTAAGCTGGGAAAATAAATACATGGCAAAGCATGGGAACATTGGAGTGCTCCAGGTGAGGACAGCAGTTGGCTCCAAGGAGCCCCTGGGAGCTCCAATGATCCTGCAGGGCCCAGCTGGCTGAGAGGAGACCAAGTGACCCTACAGATGAAGGAGTTTGGTGTCAATCAGGCAGCAGCCTGATCTCTGATGTTTTAGGGTTTGAGATCCCCGCTGCTCCAATCAAAAATGTGAATATCTTACTCCTTCAAAGTCTCACCGCTGGTATGTGAGGTAAAAGTCAATACAGGAGCAAAAATATATGCCCAAATGTGCAGGTAAGGTTTCCAAATATTTCAAATCCTCTGTTTAAATTGTAATTAGAAAAGAATTCATCACTAAGCTGGATATGACCTTGCCAGGAGAAAAGAAGAATAAAAGCAGGCAGTATCTTAAGCAGCATATTCCAGGGTAAGTGTTCTCTCAGTCTGGTATCCATGCATCTTCCTTTGAGGACAAACCATATGAACACAAATCTTTACTCGTTATTTAATATGATCATTTAGGAAGCAAAACAAATAGATATTTATTTTTACTATCATTTAGCTGTGCACGTTTTGCATTTGTCTAAACAAGGAAAAAGTACAAACTGCTTTTCTCACTGAGCTCCCAGGGAATTTGGCAGATTTCTGCTGCATCTTCGGGTGTAAACCTGGGGTCACACCCACCCTTACTTGCAGCAGCCCCATTCACATATTTGCACTTATAAACTGAGATTCTGTCCTGCCTCCCTTTATAGATCAAATGCAGTAAGTTTAGCAGTGAGAAGTGAAAAGAGTTCTACAGCTGCTGGAACTGGGTTTCAGCCCTAGCTGCTCGTGGGTTTAGCAGCAGCAGCAGTAAAGTCCATGGGGTTGATAAGCAGAGACATGACCTGACTTCCCTGTACAGCCTGGCATTGTCTGTGAAGGTGACCTCAGACCTGATGGGCAGAAGGAGAACTCTTTAACAGTCCTCACTTCCTCGGGTGCTGCTGCAATTCCAACACCTGCAGTGGGCAGGGAGCACCTCTGCCAACTCAAACACCTCTCTTCAGAAGGATAATTAATCCCTCAGAATAGCCACGGAATATCCAATGCTGCTTTGAAAAGAGAAGGATTAGGTTCACATGTTCTGGGAGAGAGCGCCCAGAATGGGTTTATTGGAGGGTTTCAAAAGAGGTGGGAGGGAAGAGAGTGTGGAGCAAATTATTTTACTTGAGGTCCTTTGTCAACAGGACAGGAAGATGTGCAGGTCAGGGCCCTGACAAATCAATGCCAAAGCAGGTACAATCACTGACAGCTATGGCTACAAGCCAGGCTCCCAGGCTGGAGGCTTCAAGATATCAAATACTTTGTCAGTCTCAGCAAGCTGGTAAATAAAGAGAAGGGTTTGGGGCTGATCCTCCCAAAGAGTGCTTTCAGCCCCAGCTCCTACTTCAATACTCTGCAGCTGGGGGAGGGCACAGGGAGCTTCATTTATGCATCCAGCAGCAGTTTATGACAGGCTCCATCTCATCTCAAGCATCTGACATAGACACGCAGCATTGTGCAATTCTCAGATTCTTGCATCTAAAAGTTTAATAAGCGCTTCATTTGATTTCTTAATGCATTTCACAGAAAGTGAACATTTTTCCTTGCAGAGCAGGGACTCTGGGCTCTTTTATCTGCACCCCATAAAGGGCTGGGATGTCTCTTTGAGCTTGGCCAATAATTTGAAAGTAATCCAGATTTTGTTTTTCCTGCAGGTCTAAATGAAAAGTGAATGTTTTAAGTGGAGGAGTGAGAGGTACATTGAATTTGGAAATATGACCCAAGTAGCAGCAGAGCTGTGGAAAAATTCAAGGAGTTACTAAATCTTTAAAACTCAATTGTTTAGAAATAAGGCACATAGTTTTAAAATGACATTTTGGCAAAGCTGTTTAAGTTACCCTTCCAATCATATATTTTATTAAACCTTTGCCATATGTCCAGTCTTAACTGGCCAGCAGTGTCCCCAGGAGTGTCCCCTGGTTGCCTCCAAACTCACTAAATGACCAGAACACATGTCCAGCCATTGCTCATCACACTTGAAGAAGCTTTGGTGCTTGGTTCTAAATTCCTGGCAGCAAAGGTGAACTCCTGCCATTTTTCCTTAGCAGTGGGTCCTCAGGAAGGGAGGCCACTGGAGGAGATGATCTTTCTCTCCCATGATACTGCAAGTATCATAAGCTGAGCAGCTTTGAGTTTCTTAAAGCTGAGCTGCTTCTCTCACGCTGTAGGAGCAGAAGAACATCTGGTCTTAGCTACTGTTTTTCAACTGGATCATCTTGTGCCTCACTAAAATGAATGAGAAACACATGCAAGCTGTATTTTCAAAAAGTTGTATTTCATTGATGCAACTCAAGTAGTGATTTTCACATGCAATTAGATACACAGATGTAGACAAGCAACAATTTACACACACACACTGCATTTCCAACGAGGCCCTACGAGCATTCCCAGATGCTTTACGCATGGAAATAGGCACATGGAGAGGAGGCATGGGAAAGTATTCACATGTGCAATTGTATCTTCCCACAGCAATGCCTGGGAATTAGAAAGGACTTACTGAGACAATATTTTGGATGTAAAATCTGATGACACTTTCAATTCTGTTCTGCAGGTCCCACTATAAATAATGCTAATTATTAATTATGATCTGCCTACAACAGCACTTCCCCAGGCACTTTGCAACAGGACAGAGAATAGGAGCTGAAATTGCCCTGGTGTTATTCTGCTTTTCAGAAGAGTTTTGGAACAGCCTTCAGTGTCCAAAGCACTGCAGGAACAGCATAAAGATGTCCCCAAGACATTGATGAAGAGTGAGAAACTGAAGAACAACTGGAGCCCTCTGCTCTGGAGCCAGGGTGGAAGAGTTGGGGCTGCTCATCCTGGAGAAGGGAGGACTCTGGGGAGACCTCAGAGCCCCTTCCAGTGTCTAAAGGGGCTCCAGGAGAGTTGGAGATGGATTTGGGACAAGGGATGGAGGGACAGGACACAGGGAATGCCTTTAAGTGACAGAGGGCAGATTAGATGGGACATTGGGAAGAAATTCTCTCCTGGGAGGGTGGGCAGGCCATGGCACAGGATGCCCAGAGCAGCTGGGGCTGCCCCTGGATCCCTGGCAGTGCCCAAGGCCAGGCTGGATGGGGCTTGGAGCAACTTGGGACAGTGGAAGGTGTTCCTGCCCATGGCAGGGGTGGAATGGGATGAGTTCTAGGATCCCTTCCAACCCAAACCATTCTGTATGTCCATGACTCAATGTCCCTGGATAGCTGCACTCACCAGCATCTGGCATCTTTCCCTAAAATGTCCCCAAGGCATCTTTCCCCAAGGACACAGGGCATGAAGGCAGTGACAGCTGGGTCATAAGTCACAGCCACTGAGTTCCCAACGGCTGAATGCTTGGATGTGCAGGTCCTTGCACATGGAATTACCTGCCGGAATCCTGGCTGAGAGCTTGCAACAGCTTCTGCTCATTTCCCTAAACAGATAATTTCTCTGACCCCCTTCAGTCCCTGTTTCTATTAACAGGCCAAGCAAGCTCTAAGTGCCAACATACTGAAGAAGTGGAAAAGTCGGTTTATAGAAAGGAAAAAAGGGGAAGGAAAAGAAAAACAAAAGCCAAGTTATTTCCACAATGCTTGCATTCCCATGTCTTAACCCCAGCATTCCCAGCACATGCATTTTTATGGTGCATCTGAAAACCAACCAAGATGCAAAAGAAGCTTTGAAGTGTTTAAGGAAAGGAAAGCTGAGAGGGAGATGGGGGGAGTGAAGTCAGGCAGGGAGGAGCAGAGCATGGCAGCAGTGCTGGACTCTGCTGTCTCTCTCCTGCAGTCTCAGCCAGGACCTTGCTCTGCAGGTGACCCAGGACAGCAGCACAAGTTCAGGACAGGAAGGTGTGTAAAACTCAGTTAATTGAGGGTTTTCATTTCCCTTTTAGTGGGTTGAAGTAGCAGAGCATGACCAAAATATGTGTACGTGCAGTTCTTTTGTCCCCGTAGTTAAAACAAGGTGAGTCTTAGAGGTGTGGCTTTTGCCCAAGTGGGGAGAGGGACTGGAAGGCATCCTGTGTTTTCCCTGGTGGTGGTCACAGCTGCAGAGAGGGGAGCAGAGGCACCTATGGTGTTACAGAGGATGTGCAAGTTTGAAACATTGCTGATATGGTTTACTTGACCATGGATGTTTAAGAGATCAGAGCACTTGGGCAGTCAGTGCCACAGCCAGGGCCAGTTTATGCACCCCTGCAGCATCTCCTCTAGGCACAAGGGACAGCAGCAGCCCCTCAGCCAGCAGATTCTTGTCCCCAGCAAAGCTCCAAGCAGATGCCAGGAGCCCCTTCCCAAGCAGTGAGTCCATCCTGTGTGATTCAGCTCCTTTACTCTCTGAGGATTTTGTCAACACCCCTGTATTATTAAAATGTTGCTTTTAAAGTCAATTTCCTTTTTTTTTCCCTTTGTATTTTATAGAGTGTTGCTGAAGACCCTTTCCCAGCCCAAAATGAGGATCCGTTCCTGGTCTGCAGTCATATCAACAGTAGGTTGGTGATTTATTTTAGACCTGCTGGTGTAATTACCCGTACCTCACACACACCTCCCATTCACACTGAGGTCCCTGCAGCGAATGAGTCTTCCCAGAGAGGAGAAGGAGGAGGTCTGGTTGGTTCACTAAACCCCTGTGCAAGTGAATGAGCTTCTAGAATGAGTCCAGTCTCTGTAAAGACAGCATGTCCTGAAAGCTGTCAGGCCTTATTACAAATAAAAATGGCTCAGCTTTCTTAAACTGAGCATTTCAGCCCCATTTTGCCAACATCAACACCATGCTGATGTTCTTTTTTTTCCCCAGCATTTCTGTTTGGGTCAAAACATTGATGGATTTGTTTTGCCATTATAACTTCTGTCATCTATTGCAGCACGTTGGCTACACAAGGCAGGGTTTGGCCAACAGTGCCCCAAAAGACACTCTTAAATATTTGGATACCTGAATCCAATGTGTGCTGATACTGGAGATGTTTGGAGCAGGGATCACATTTCAGAAATATGAAATGCTGCCTTTGGTACCAAGTTTAAGTGGTGTTTTTGGCAGGCAGTATGGGATGAGCTTTGTCACCATCACACCCTGGTGAGGTATCTTTGTGGGCTGCATTTTTGCACCCAGCATCAATCTGTGCATTACAGAGAGGTGATGCAAAGCAGAGCTTGCCAGGTACCTGGGATGGACCTTTGGTAGCCTGTTAGAGCCACCAGCTGCCCACCAGCCCTCTTAGTGCAAGACAGCCAGGGGTCGATCGGGGCGTGGCGAGCGGATGGTGCCAGGTGCTGGCCTGGGCCCTGCCGGTGGCCATCCCACCTGCAGAGCTGCTCGAGGCAGCCTTTGAACTCTGTCTGAACGAGCTGAGCACTGGCCCCCACGTAAATGAGAGCAGCCTGGAGACTGTTATAAATTACAGGGCTGCTCCAGCCCCAGAGGCAAGCACACATCTGGCTGGGCTCCCACTGGGGCAGCGGGGCTGGACGTGTTGCTCTGGCTCTGGCTCAGTCAGACTTCCCTTTCTGGGGTGACCTTCTCATGGCTGCTCGAGATGGGCTCGGGCCATCAGAGCTGGGAAACCTTTCCATCTTCCCTTTGCTGGAAAAAGCAGTCCTGATGGAAAGTGTTGTCAGCTTCTGTGCCTGAATTCCTGATGGCGACTGTCCCACTGACCAGCCTGGCCCAGGTAGGGTCACCCTTCTGTCCCCATCACCTGCAGCTCTCCTCAGGATTCCTTGACAGGATCTGCCCCAACAGTGGCTCTTTTTCTGCCCAGAGTTTGGTTCCAAACCAGCAAAAACCTCTCAGCTGAGCTCCAGGTGCCCTCTGAGCCGGACCTTGCTGACCTTGTCCAGCCCGTGTTCTGGATTGCTGGGCTGATCTCAGCAAAGAGGCTCAAGGCAGGTGAAGGTTCCCCCAGACCAACATCTCCCTTGTGTCCTCCCTGCACAGGTGTGAAGACAAACCCTGGTCCTTTCTGTTTAAATTCTGCAGACCTAAGACAGTTCTACAGCTTCTACCGGCTTTTCAGCTGAAAAGGTTTTGAGCTTTTACCTTTTTCTCTAATCACTTAAAAATGAGTTTCTGGAAAGGCAACCAGGAAAGAAGCCAGCAAACCAGTCAGGAGCCCTGATAATGTGACTTTTTCCTGGAATGGGACATAAGCAAAGCAAACTAAGGAATTCTGATGCTAACACAAAACATTTTGTTCACTTCCTTGCAGGTGATTTCACAGCTCCTGAGCATGAAAACCCTTCCAAGTGCAGTTCCCCTCTACCAAGTCAGGTAGAGAAGCCGGATCTTGGGCCACCCTGAGGGCAATGGGCAGCACTTACAGTGCTTACACTCCCCATCATGAACGAGCCATGGAACCCTGGCCAGTGCACAGCTCTGCTCTTCCTTTAGAATGAGGCAATCATCAGTCTTCATGTTGGCTTTTCACTTCAGTGTCCATGAGGATCCTGAATCTCTTCCACTGGCAGAAAAATTACATGGAAAAAGATGGACATTTTTCCCCTGTACATTCAAATAAATGGGTGGGATTTCAGGTATATTAGCTGATGTATCTCTTCTCAGAAGAATAACTCTTAACTTCATATATGGGGTTTGGAGGCTTAAATATTTGGGATCTGGAAAAAAGTGCCCCTGCTGATGGAATCCTGTCAGACTGATAGCCAACCTCACCTCCCACGTCAGTCCCTTGGCCCAGATGCTCTGTTCCAAAACCCTCCTGTCCCAAAAAACAGTGCTTTTCCAAGAAAAGGAAAAGTGTTCCATTTTTACCTTTTATCTGGTTGCATGCTCAGGGCTGAATGCAGCTCCCAGGAAATCTTGGACAATTCAGCTGACCTGCCCAAGAGAGGAAAATTCATCTGTTTGTATCTGTGGTGTGATGATCCAGAGTCCCCCAGATTGAAGGTGCTATGGAGGTATGGAAAAATTGGATTTTTGAGGTGCTGGGGGTGCCTACAAGGGGGAGGAGGTCTGTGCATGGCTATGCCAGCCTGGAGAGTACAAAGTGGGTTCCCATATGGTCAGTTTTTAGGATTTCTCCTGTTTCAAATCTGCATAAATGGCCCACTCAAGGAGGCCAAACTATTAAAAACAGCTGACAACGAAAAAGGGGGAGGTGAACGCCAAGCAAGCAGCAAGTAAACTCTGTAACTGAGCTGACAGATGGCAAATTAATGTTGTCAAATAGAAAGAAGTACATAAAGCTAAGGAGCACTATGACCAGATTGCTTTCTTGCACATGAAGTCTTTAATCATATGGATATCCTTGCTATTTTTACTCTAATGAGATTGGGAAAGAAAAATAAGACTGAGGCATCAAATTTAAGATGAATTTGCTTTGAATCCACAAGAAATTGAAGCCCTTACAGAAACAAGGAGAATTATTTGCCAGGCAAAATTTGTGTCACAGATGAACTTGTTTGTGCTTCTGAATTTTGACATGTTTATTTTATTGGCAATATTGCTGTAGCCAACAAGAGTAATAGCCGGAGTAGACAAGCAAGCAAAGGAAGCTGAGGGAAAAATGATGTTCATGGAGCTTTTTGCCCTTAGGCAGAGGCAAAAATAGAACCCAGCCCACCAAAACCCTTCCCTCTCATTGGTAAAAGGGGTAAAATAGGAAAAAACCCATTTCTCTTACAAGGTACAACTTGATGAAATACCAACGAGCCAAGTACATGAACATCAAATTATTATTTTCCCTTTGTGGGGTTTATAATGAGAATACAAATTTAATTTGTTTATGTATTTCCTTAATGGTAAGTGTGAGGATGTCTTTTAATCAAGAAGTTAATGTGGGCTCTGACAACTATTAAGGTATTCACACCTCTGATTAAAGGGAGGATCTGCCGTGTTTGAGCAGGGAGCTCAGTAAACAAATACATCAATCATGAGAAAATCCCCCCAGAATGTGCATGGTCAGAGAGAGCCGCCAAGGCAGTTAAAAGGAAGCAATTTTCCACAGTGCTTGGAGGTAGGTAATATAAAATAATCCATAATTAAGTTTAATCACGGCTTATCAGGCCTTCCTAGGCCTGTGAGCATTGTGGCTAATGTTTAACATATTGCCTCAGCTCTAAGTTTCCTCTGATGCCATTTCATTGATGCAATGAGTCCCTTTTATTTGGAAGTGGCAGATGTGATAAATGTGTCTGGAGGCCAGATTTGTCACTGATATCACTTGGGATAGCTCAGCAAGTGCTGATATTGGGATCCTCTGCTAATAAAAATTGGGTTTGCTCAGTGGAGCCAATGGAACAATCAAATTTACACAGAAGAGCCTGGCCCAGATGTTGGAATGGTCAGATCCAAGCCCCGCAGTCTTCCTCAGAGGAGGCTCAGGGAAGAGCACAGCCCCTCCTACAGGCACCTAAAGGAGGGGACAGCCGGGGGGGTCGGGCTCTGCTCCCAGGGAACAGGGACAGAGCAGAGGGAACGGCCTCAGGCTGGGCCAGCCAGGCTCAGGGTGGGCACCGGCAGGAATTTCCCCATGGAAAGGGGGCTCAGGGATTGGGAGGGGCTGCCCAGGGGGGTTTGGAGTGCCCATCCCTGGAGGTGTCCTGGATAGGACTGGAGGTGGCACTGAGTGCTCTGGGCTGGGGACAAGGAGGGGATCAGGCACAGCTTGGACTCGATGCTCTGGGAGGGATTTTCCAACCTCGGTGATCCTGGGATTCTGTGAACTCCATAGCTCAGATGATGAACTCTGACATCTCAGTGCCTTTTTCCTGAGACAACCCAGTTAATTCATAAACTCACATGAGGTGATGGAGGGTGGATGTGGGGAGAGGAGTAAACCAAAGCAAAAAATTAATTAAATTAAACCCAGGGCTTTCAGTAGCCTCCATTCAGTAGCCAAGAATTAGCAAGGAAAACACCATTTCCCATTTTTTAATTGATGCTTGTGCCAAAAGGCCTCAGGTATGTACAATCCCAAACAAAAGTCTTGAGGGAATTTCAGCCTCAGGAAACAAACTATCCTGGGCAAAATGTGATTTCCTGGAGTCAGTAGTTCTATTGCAGAATACTGGATGTTAACTTTGTTAAGAAGAAAACATTTTTCAAATGAAAAATGACTTGTTAAACCACTTTTATGCCACTTTTTCGGTAACACATTAAAGTAAACAAACCTAAGATGTTAAATAAAATAAAAAACCACTACACCTGCAGAGTTTTACCAGCTCACATTACAAAGTGCTCTCTGAAGTGGTTGGGGAGCTATTTCCATTACAAACAGCAAGTGTGCCTAAAAGTAATTCAAAGAGTCAAATTAGGCAGATTACATCAGAGTGCATTTCCCTGCAGCAGAAGGACTTTTGAAACACCTGCCTGACATATTTCAACCTCTGCAGAGAAATATGATACTGAAGGGTTTCAGGAACAGCTACAGCCTGCACAGGGAGGCTATTTGATGTTTGGTTCCACAAAACAATCCTTAATTAACAAGCCCATTCTGTTTGCAATTTGTAATTTTGTTTTTAAACACAAACCAACAGTAATAAGCAGTGACAAGAGGCCAAAAGCTGCACCAGCTGAATTTACAGTGAGGTTTGTACACTTCATGTTAAACACTGAACTACTCCTATCAGTCCCAGCGTTTTGTTGGCTGGGACACATTTTAGTCAATTAAATATCTCACCACACACTTAAGTGACAAGATTGAGAAAGGAGAGAGAGTGAGAGGTCCAGTTTAGCACTGGAGAGGAGAGCTGAGAGCACATAAATGGATCCACTGTTGGAGCTGACCCGCCCCAGATGCGTCGTGTCACAGGGTACTTGGCATCTGAAAATTCCAGAGACTGCTGCAATTGCCTTTTCATTTTGCTTCAGTTCTTGGAAAAATGCTGGAAAAATCGTTACACAAACATTTGAAGCCAGAGGCAGAGATGACTGATGGCCAACAGGCGTTTCTCAAGAGCAAATCATGTCAAGGAGTGCAGCTCCCTCACCACAGACAGGCAGGGGACTCTGGGGAAGAGCAGCGCGTGGAGTCCATGCCCTAAATTCTCAAGAGCAGTGGACACACCACAAGGACAGCTGTGGCAGGTGCCCACTGATTAGAGAATCATGGAATATCCTGAATTGGAAGGGACCCACAGGATTATCAAGCCCAACTCCTGGCCTTGCACAGCCAGCCCAACAATCCCACCCTGAGCATTGTCCAAATGCCTCTTGAATTCTGGAACCCTTGGAGCTTTAACCTCCTACAATAACGTTTTGATGCTGCCTTTCAGGGTGTTCTTCATCTTGGTGTACATGCAAAGGCTGCTCTGCCCTGGGCTGGACTGCAGCGCAGGGATTTCCATCAGGAGGGGAACCAAACCCCGTACCAGATGGGAAACACCCATTTGCTCTGGAGGCCAGTCCTGCCCCACCCAGACTGTAATGGATGGAGCAGCATCAGTGGCAGGTCAGGGCAGGGGATGGCTGGAGCAGGGACCTCCTGCTTGGTTTGAGAAGGGCAAGGGGAATTTTGGGGGTTGGGAGCTCCGTGACACGAGCAAGCTGCTGGGGTGTGGGTGGAACGATGGGATCAGCAGCTTCAAAGAGGAGCACCTCCAGGTGAGCAGGGGAGCACGGACCTTTCCCATCATTTCGTGTTAGAGGTCTGCTGTGAGTGAAGGACACGAACCTCAAGTTGAGCTGAAAATTATTTCCTACATTTCTTTCTCTTACAAGATCATTTTCCTTCACTTTTTCTCCCCCAACAAATGAGTGTTGTGAAGCGTTTCATGCCATTCTGCAAGCAGTGTGTTTTACCATATCCAAAACAAATCTTCTCACTTGCAAAAGGAGTTGAGGTGCAGTGAGTGAAGGCATGGAATTGGTTCAGTATTGCACAGGATGGAGAACAGGAGCTGCAGGAGGGATCCCTCAGCTGTGACCCACACGCTGCCCAAGAGGTACCCAAAAAAGGACCTTTCCAGGTCTCCTGACCCCGAGCGATCCCAGAGCTGTGGGGCAGAACAAACTCCAGGAAGAGCCCCTGAGCAGAGCAAGCTCAGGGAAATGCCACATCCAGCAATGTGGAAGGAGAATGCACCGTGATCTGGGACCAGGGCAAGAGATTCCCAGAGAAATTCGTGTGAACAACCTCCCTGGGACCATCCCTGCACAGCCTCGCTGGGACCATCCCTGCACAGCCTCCCTGGGACCATCCCTGCACAGCTTCCCTGGGACCATCCCTGCA
>JAYDZK010000039.1:610203-637914 GCA_034509185.1 Euphonia xanthogaster | reverse complement strand
TGTGAGGGTGGGCAGGCCCTGGCACAGGGTGCCCAGAGCAGCTGTGGCTGCCCCTGGATCCCTGGCAGTGCCCAAGGGCAGGCTGGAAACTGGGGCTGGGAGCAGCCTGGGACAGTGGGAGGTGTCCCTGCCATGGCAGGGGATAGAACAAGGTGATGTCTAACATCCCTTCTAACCCTTATAATTCAATAAAACTGCAACATGGCAAAAATGATAAAGTAGGCCAAGAACATTGAGTTGTTTTAATTTATTGGAACTGGTCAACATAGACTGGTCTCCTTTTTTCATTTGAAATTGGGATTCTCCATGAAAGCGTGTGGAGAGTGTGGAACTGGATGGGCTTAAAAGGTCACCTGGCTGAGAGTCCCTCTGCCCCCTGCTGAGCCTTGGCTCAGTCCCTTTGTAGAATGCTCAGCAGAGGAGATGGAAAAAGTAGGCCAGGCTCTGCTCACAAACACACCTCTCACATGTCGCCAATTCCGATGGAACCAGGGAATGAAGCTGAATTAAAAGCTGGGCAAAGGAGTTCAAAACCTGGTTGAACTCTCAAAGGGACAGTGAGTCCAGCTGCAGCTACTGACTAGCCATGTGTAAAAAACTTTAGAAATTGGGCAAAATAGGCCTGTGTGTTCTTAGAGAGAAAGAAACAGTGAAGGCAAGGGGGAAAGCAGCCACCTTCACACAGCCCTGGGCCCTCCTTGACTGCACCCCCACCCCAACTCTGTTCCCTCTGCCAACACTCCAGCTATTTTTTGGTGATGTATTTCACAATCAAAAGCTGCTTTGCAAGAAAAAAAAAAAATCAAACAACCCAGAAAGCTGTCTGACTCATCCAGGCAGGACCCAGTTGGGTTTGGATGCAAACACTGGGAAAGCAGCAGCGGATGCAGGAGCAGCTGCCGGGACAGCATCTCTGGGATGTCAATTCAGCCCTGACCAAAGTAGCTTCTTTTTTTTTTTTTCTTTTTTTTTTCCTCTTTTTTTTTTAAGTACCCTGACAATTAGTGGTAAAAAGGTCACTAGTAAAAATGAGTTTTGTGGTTTTGCAACTTTGCATTAAAAAAACCACCACACTTCTGGCACCGCGTGCTGGGGCTGGCAGCCTTTCCCCAGCCAGGACTGAATAAGCACACGGCCTGAAAAGCCCATTCACATCAGTCCCTCTAGGTCAGGCTCTCCTTACGTTAGCAGGGTATTTGGGAGTTTGTGTTGCACCTGCCTGCAGTACATCTGGCTGGAGAATTGAAAAAAAGCAGGGGTTTAATGTTGCCTGGTCCCAGCTTCTCACTCTCCGTGAGCCCTGCAATATATCATTTACAATTAAAATATAATGAAATCAAATTGTGAGATCATTTCAAAGTTAGTGACCCTAGTGTTTCACAGGTTGTGAATGTTTTGAGAAAGGCTGAGGTGATAGAAATATTTTATTCCATATTCTTTATCCTTCAGAGACCTCAGAGTAATAAACAATTAAGTTGAATTCAAACTAACTGTGGATACTACAAATTCTCCTTCATTAGGTGTCCAACACACTGCCTTTTCTCTTTACTCTCTTAAAGAACTGGGACCAGGCTTGAGGTGTTATCAGAGATGATGAAAGCAACTAAACATCACAGTTCCACTGAAGGTTTTGCAATGAGAAACCATATCAAATACAGCCTGGGAGGGATCTGATGCTCTGTCTTGAGGACTTTCAAACTGGCAATATTTCAAGCAGGAGATCTGGGGTCAGGTGCCTTGTTAATACATTTAGGGCTTGTCTGAAGCTTCAGTGAGTTTCAGGCAAGAAGCAGCAAGTTGTTGTATGAGATGTTGAACTTCCCAGCCTAATTTCTCATGGATTTTGTCCTCCTCTCAGCCCCACCACAGTTTCCTCTCATCTCTATGACACAACCCAGTTGCCTCCCTGTGTGCAAGAGCCTCGACTGCAGTGGCATTAATGAGATGTCTCAGTAGGATATTTTTGCCTAAAAATTACCAGTGTCAATGACCAGCCCAATCCATCTTGTGACTGGCTCTGGTCTAGAAGTGAAATGATTTTTTCTAAAGTTGTTACAGAGTTGTAATCCATTTTCTTCCTAATGGGCAAAATGACTTTGGCAATGTTTTGGGGGAACTCTAGCCACATTGGAAAGGAGCAGAAGCAGCATTTTTTCCTTTAACAAGCTAGGATTCCATTTCTACACTTTCAAAGAAGCTCAGGGTGGGATCCATAGGAAAACAGAGGCAAAATCTTGCTGGGTCTGGACTTCCTGATGAAGATGCACTGCAGAGCACAGTGCTGGCTCAAGGACACAGCTTCCAGCTCTTTTACACCAAACAGTTCCAGCGCTGACATGTTGTGGTGGGTTTCAGAAGGAGAGAAAAACTACAATACTGTTACAAACAGCAAAAAATAGACAACACCTGCATAATACAGGTGAGCTCACCCAGTGAGTAGCAGGAGTTCAGGGATCAAAGCATGAAAAAGGGAAAAATTAATCTGTTTTCTCTCTGGATGATGCTTCCCAGGGATGAGCAGATTCCCTCCAGAAGCCTCACACTCCACCCAACCTGTGCCATCAACCAGGAGCTCCACCAGTGACTCAGGAAAATGGAGAATGATTAAAACATTGACACCTGCCCTCGCTACTCTAACTGGCAAGATTTACAGTGTTGGTTTGGAGGTTCCATGGAGCTGTGGTCCATCTGTATGGAAATACATCAGGGCTGGAGGGGGCTGCTGCCAGGGAGGGAGGGGAACTCAGGTTGGGCCGTCTCCTCCTGCTCCCAGGCTCAGTTGCTTTCAAGATGCACGGTGCTCTTCTTTCATCTCTTGGATTCAAATCCACCATAATAAATAAAATTCTTCCTGTCTGAAAGATACATTAATTTTGGTGGTCTCAAAAGTAATGAAAATAAATACTTGACTTGGCATGTGGAGCCCGACTGGAGTGAGGAGCAGAATGTGTGTACTTGGAGCTGTTTTTACAAGAACATAAGCTGTGGAAAAAGCTTGGCTTTTTGCTCACGGGCTCTCTACATCTGAAGAGAAATGGAGAGACTTGAGAAATTCAATCAAACAGACAGAAACACTGTCAAGTATGAGTTTTCTATCTCAATTTAAATGCTTTGAAAAGTGCACATCAAAGCATTGCAGGGGGAGGCACTGTGTGAACCCACAGGGATGCTCGGGCCAGACCTGGCACAGCATTGGCTTTGCCAGTGGAGAGGTGGCAGGGCTGGTCTGCATCATTTCAGGCCTTTTTAGAACACATATGGGGAAATTGCAACTCAACCATGGTTTTGTTAAATTAAAACCATTAAATTCCCCAATTAAAAGGAACCACCAACCACCATTCACTGTGGCTGTGGTTGGAAGAGCCTGGTCCCGCTGCTCTGGGGGTGAGTTGGTGTGTGCTAGTCAAGTTAATAATTCCAGTTCTAACCAGTGCTGGGTCCAGCATCCTTTCCTTGTGGCAGCAGTGGGAAGGGCTGGGAGAATGGGCAATGGCAGCCTGGCAAAGTGAGATGTGCTCACAGCCAGGGAGGACTGGAGGTGATCCTTCTCCTCCCCAGCATGTGGCCGTGGGCCTTGCCTGGCACCCAGGCCCGGGACTGCCCGGGACTGCACAGCTCATAGGGCAAACATCCACCTGTTCTGTGGCTGGTGTTTCTGGGCCACTCGGGCCAGGTGTGTTCACAGGCAAGTACCCATATGTGCACATGCAATCATGGAATCATAGAATCATTAGGTTGGGAAAAAACCTCCCAGCCCATCAAGTCCAGGCTGTGCCCCATCCCCTCCTTGTCACCAGCCCAGAGCTCTGAGTGCCACCTCCAGCCCTCCCTTGGACACCTCCAGGGATGGGGACTCCAAACCCCCCTGGGCAGCTCCTGCCAAGGCCTGAGCACCCTTTCCATAGGGAAATTCCTGCTGGTGCCCACCCTGAGCCTGCCCTGGCACATGCCCATACAGACATACTCACACAACACCCCCCCGGTTCTGCCCTTCCCATGCCCCACTGAGGGCAGGGCAGGACATGCCTGGACACTCAAACTCCTTCTGCAGCTGGGCTTTGGATCATGGTTTCAGTCCCTGCACGGCTGCTGCAACAACTGAGGCTTCTGAGGCCACTGATGCAACCAGAGGCACATCTGACCCCAGCAAGGGTGGCTCTGGCACAGGGAGTGGCTCTGGCACAGGGAGTGGCTCTGGCACAGGGTGTTCCAGGACAGCCCTTCCCAAGCCAATGGATGCAGCAGCCCCATCACTGAAAAGCTGAGCCCTTCTCAGGCTTTGCTGCTATTTAGCATAGAAGTGGGTTTGGTAGTTCCTCGAATGATGTTTGTCATTTGAGCATAGATGAATTGTCTGACATTATCTGTGTGTATGAACTAAGGGAATCATATTTACATTATTCAGAATACAGACAGAAGGTGCTGATGACTTTGGACCACCTCTGACTTGCTAACAATTATTTTTTCCTTTGTCTAAAAGAGATGTGTGCCTCAGACGGTGTTCTTACTCTGCAAGCTGAATAGTCTGCTGGCATAAATCCATGTGCAGCGATGAAGTACAAAACACACTTTAATAAGCTTTGTAGAAAATATCTGGCATCTAAAAGCTGTAGAATGAGAAAGCCATTTCAGTTGTGAATGAATGAATTGCATCAAAAAGCCAGCTCTGAGGCTGACACAGATATGAATAAAAACCAGCATGTGTGCCTTACAAAGAACCCAATTTTCTATAATGCTGCAGCATAAAGAGGTTAATAAAAAGCTCAGCTCATTTTAGGTAAAATTAATATGAAATCTGAGGAATGCAAGCAGGATCTCTCCTCTCTGCTGATAACCTGGCAGGTTTTGTGGGGGGAGCTGTGATGAGTGGCAACTGCTGTGAGATGCAGAGTCCAGAACCACTCCAGGCTGATGGGAGGGGAAGGTGCCACTCTGGAAGGTCTGTGACGTGGGGCAGTGCTGGCTGCAGGTTCCTGACAGAGTCAGACACCAGTGGGTGAGTTCTGTGTTCAGGGCTCATTCTGAGCCCACTGATTTCCCTTCTCTGGAAAAGCCAGCAGAGACACTGGAGACAGCAGCACTTCGTTCAACACTTCTGACAGCACTTCCAGCTGTGTTTCAATGAGTTGTTATTTTGATAAACAGCATCCATGCCAGGACCTTTCCAGGTGAAAAAGCACACACTCAGCACTTCCCAGGAACTGAAGCATCCCATTTGGATGTAGATTCCCTGTGATTTCATCTCCAGAAGCTGCTTGGTTTCATTATAACATTGCTTTGTGCTGGTTGTGTTTTGAAAAATTGGCTACTGTGGTGGACCCAGCCCATGACAGGGTTGAGAAAGGGTCAGTTTAGATACAAAACATTCAGGAAAAGCAGCTGTGGGGCTTGGAGCTCCCTGTGTCAGCTGTTTTTAGCACAGGCAGTGCAGCAGGGATGACACAGCCTCTGCTCAGCACAGGGAAGGAGCACTTCCAACAGCAGCACTGGGCAGGGTCGTGATGAGCCTTGTGTGAGCAAAGGGATCACTGCTGGAGACCCTCCCTAGACCAGGGGCGTTCAGACCCCATCCAGCACCAGTCACCAATGTCCCAGGACACTGAGGGAGGGCATCTTTTACTGGCAGGTTATTTGGTTTGGTTGTGCTGGGTTGTGTCTCCTCTTCACCATCTTCTGTCTCACAAGGATTGCCGCCAAATAGTCAAAAACAGTAAACTACCTTAACAAAAAACAAGCAAAAATGGGAAAGCCAGGAAATAAAAATATATTCATGGTAGTAGAGAGCTGTCAAGTTGTTGAATATGCCACAAAGATTAATTTAAATGTTGGGAGGCACACAAGTTACCCAAAGCTGTTGCTCCCTGCTGCAAGGCGCTCATGTTCTCTTTCCACTTTCTCACACAGCCTCCTAATCTGCTTGTTCCTGAATGGGTGAGGAGCTTTGGAAGTATAATTTCTAGCAGGCTAATTCAGATTTCAACAAAGAATTTAGACCCAATGTTCTGGGTCAGGTGATGCTCATTTTTCCTATTTAGCTTTGGGAAGCAGAAGAATTAATCAGGCTGTAAGCACACTGATGCAAAAAAAGCAGGAAAAAATTTAATAAAAGCTACAGTGTTAACAAATACTGAACTAATGACCTTTGATATATGAAGCAAATGCTTCACCTACTAGCCTGTACAAGGTTTCATTACCAGCCATGGGAATTTACAGGTGTTAAATTAGCTGCAAGATAGCTCCCATATTGTTGCCTGACTGCAATAGAACATATTGAAAAAGTTAATAAAGAATTGAGCATAGGGCTGCAGGGTTCAAACAAAACCCACTTGCCAGTTCAGTCTGAGGTCTTCATCAAGCTAAATTCCTGCACAAGCCATGGTTTTGTGTGTAATTGTTCATTCCCTTTGCTCAGGCTGCAGGACAGCATCCACCAGAGATGCACTGACTGCCAGTGAAAAGGAGAGGCAATGCAGAGGCACCTGGAGCTGCCCTGGTCAGGTGGAGTATTGACATATCCTCTCTTTTGGTCTTTTAACCTTTTTACCACAATCAACAGACACAAATTATTCTAAATAGGAAACCTGGAGTTCCTTTTCTGAATCTGCTGCCATCAATCTCTTGGGTAACTGTAGAGGTTGAAAATGCGCCCAGACGTCCCAGTCAGCTATGATCAAAGCACAGCTAACAGCCCCATCCCTGCATTTCACAGTCAGATAGTGAATCCCACACAAAGGGTATTCCACAAGTCGTGACAGAGACAGGATGCTCACATCACTGCTGGAGCCGTTCAGTGCAAACCTGATCCCTTCCATAAATGCTCTCGTGGTCACTGCTGTGATGGGAATGGGCTCCCTCTGCACACTCTTTGGAGTTGCTACTGTTTCCTCTCTTGTAGATAAAATTATGTTTTAAAAGTACAATGTATTACAACTAGGGGCAGGAAGGAGAGGTGAAGGGAAGTTGGGGGTGGATTTTACATAAGTGGGACTCTGAAATGAAATGATCTATTTTTTTCTTAAAACAAGATTTTGTGTATTCAGAAACCCCTTGGGATCACCAAACCCCCAGTTCAAACACTCAATTTCATCTAACAATATGCATAATTTAACAGTACCAAGTCTTTAATATACATCTCATAAATATTGGAAAACATGGGCTGATGGTGCCATCAGTGGCTGTGCAAATTGCAATAAAAAGTGGGACTGAAAAAGAAAAAAAAAACAAAAAAAAAACAGAGGAGTTTCAGAAAGCCTTGTTAAAGCCCCAGTGTCCACTCAGAGCATCCCCAGGCCTGCCTGCTTCCCAGATCGTGGTGTCACAGCCCAGGTTTTGTGATGGGAGTGGGAGACTGGGGGCACCTCACACTTCCCAATTGACATTTGCTACGAGAAAGAGTCAAATCAAGAGGCTTTGACTAAGCTGAACAGAAGAATCAGAAGAATCAAACACAAGAGAAGAAAGGCAAGGAAGGAAGAGCAGATCCACCTGGTTACTCATGCTTGTGTGTGTGTGTGCGTGTGTGTGTGTGTGTAATCACTTCTCCTATGGCTGATTTTGTACCCAGAGCTTGAATGGCTTCACCACCAAAGGCGGTGCACTGCTCCAGTGGAGAATCCATCCGTCAGCTGGGCACTGGGAATGCAGAGGGGATCAGTGCTGTACTGAGCAATTGCAGCTCTAACTTAGGAAGATGAGGTCACAAATAAAGGCAAAGGGCTGAGGCAGGAGAGGAGGGGGCAGCTCTGTCCATTTGCTGACATTTGAGTTTACAGACTTCAGACATTCTCCTTGGTGCTATGGAGAAGTCACATGTTGTTCCACAAATACAGCATTCGTTTTCCATAAACAACAGCCATACAATAATTTTAAAGCTAAATTAGCCCATGTGCATCATGCAATGTCCCCCTGTAAAGAGGGGAAAATGTAACAGATGGGAAAATATAATAAAGTAATTTTATGACAGTTGTAACAAGCCAAGGAACTCTAAAATGGCAGCAGAGAGAAAACAGAATTATAAAGTACAAGCATTGTTAGCTCTTTTCACTGGCACAGGGCTGGTTAGTGAAATCAGAAGACAATAACCAAAATTCCCAAACCCAGCAACCTTTGATTGCCCCCCCAAGACCCAGTGCCCCCCCAGGGGAGACAGCAGGGTGCCCCCGATCTGTGCGGGGTGCAGGGAAGGCAATAATGAGCATCCAAGCACTGCTTGCCCTCGGAGAGCTTCCAAGCATGGAGGAACAGTTCTTTATTTGCTATTTCCTGCTGCTCAGGGCTGCCTTGCTGACCCCTCTCCTGGTAAATGAAACACCTCTGGCAGCACAGTGAGTTTGATTAAAACCCAGAAAATATAGGAGGTAAGACGTTTCCAATAATGCTCCCAACCTGCGCCTGCTCCGCTGGCCCGGAACGCAGCGGGGCAGGGACGTGATCATGGGAGAGATGTGCTCTGTCCTTGGCTTGCAGTGAAACCACCTCTGGAATGAATCTCAATTGTTTTTCTTAATCTTTCTCCTTTTTTTTCTTTTTTGTTTTAAACACAGGTTCTATATGGTTTTCTCTGACGGTGTCTCCTGGGGGCTTGTGTTTTCTCTGCTCTTTAGCACTGAATCACAGTATCTTACATTTATATGGTACCCAGAGGAACCCCAAGCATGCAGAAATTATAAGCCAACTTTTGCTCTTGGAAGCATGAGCTCAGCTCATACCAAAGTTAAGGGGAGGTGAGCACAAACATCTAAAGAGAAGAATTTGCCCTTTCAGACAAAGAGGAATCGTTTCACCCACCGCTGAAGTGCAGCTGCCTGTGAGGCAAAACATGGCAAATGGTTAAAGGTTCAGACCTTGGAGGTGCTGATCTCTATCAGCTCTTGAAGACAACGAGACCTAAGGATAGTCAACACCCCAGCAGGGTGCTGAGCTGGATTTCAATTGTCTCGAGGCACTGTCTCATCAATATACAACTTTCTTGGCTTTTATGGGCTAAAAATTAAAGAGCTCTTAAAATTAACTTTATTTGTTTCTATTTTGAGCTGACTTGGACTTTTCAACTTGAAACATTTCATTTCAGGGCTTTCTAAGGCCAAGATTTGCAGACTGGGAAGTCTGAGTGGAGCCCTTGGGCGCTGGTGCAGAAACCACCATGGCAGAAAGCTGTGCTTGTTCTGTTTGCAGCGCTGCTGGCAGAGTCATTTGCGCATTCAGGAATTATACATCAATTTGGTTTTCTTGCTCTAAAGACCCTCGGGTGGCACAGACTGTTCAATGCAGAGGGTGTTTAAGTTCCCTTCACTGGCACAAGGCAGGGTGTCAGGTTAGATGACAGTGGCCTGTGGCACATCCAGCTGCCTGAAGTACTCCCTGCCAGTATTCCCTGCCTTTCCTCCACCACCTGATGGCTCTGACAAGGACTGAGACAGAGCATGGGTTTAAATCCAGAGTCCAGCACACCAAGTACCAAAGAAGAAACTCCCTTCCCATGCTTTTGCTTTGCTTTGGTTTTGCTGGAAATGGCTGAATTTCCAACTGCTCTGCCTGAGCTCTTTCTTGGATAACCCACCCCCAAGATGCAATCCAGATGCGTAGCCAAGTGCCTTAAACCTCCCAACTGACTAAACCAAGTTATATAAAATCTTCTGAGTTTGCAGAATTGAGTTGGGAGTCTCGAGAAAACAGGCGTGCTTAGGGGATTTCCAGCGCTTCCTCCTCCTCCTCCTCAGGCTGGCAGTATCACAGAACGGCCTCTTCCCGTGGTGTTCTGGCACTCGGGGGCTCCATCCCAGCCAGAACAGTCATTTGCAAAGGTGCCCAAAGTTAAAAAAAATCTGGGGGAAAAAATATTATTTGGCCTCTTTAGCTGACAGAAGGCTTCTTTGAAGCATGGGACAAACAGGTTCTGCCATCCCGACTCTTTGGGTGATGGCTCAGCCACAGACCCCTATGGAGAGCCAAGCACTGCAGGGACCCCAAAGTAAGTCCAGAAGGCTTTAAGGCTTTTTTTTTTCCTGTTTCACTAGTGGATGTGCTTTAACCAAAAGCTAAGAGCCATATTGAAGGAAAATTGGAATAAGGAGCCAGGACCAACCCTCACAATAGTCCTTCCACTCTTTGTTAGTGTAATTAACACCCGGAGGGCAAACCTAGGCTTTGGGAGCACCTGAAGGACGACTGGGGGTTGCAATTCACGGCCATTCAAATACTCAGTGACATTCGCTAGGACGGTTTTGCACTTTGCTAAATGCAAATGTATTTCCACTCGCATTACCAGAGGAACTCTGCCTCTCTCCAACTCACTGCTGTATTCCAGAACTCAGAATAAACCAGGAGCCAGACTACCTAATAAATAAAAGAGCTTCATCCGCTCGCCATTCCCCTACCTGAGCTCCGGAAGCACAAAATACCCGGCTGTGTTTCGAGGGGAGATGTCCGAAGCCAAGCGCTGAGAGCTCTCGGGCAGTGCCCGGTAAGGGGCCCGAGGGTCGCGGCCAGGGCAGCCCCGGCCCGGGGCCGGCTGAGCGGGAGGTGCGGGCACACCCGGGGCTGCTGCGGCTTGGCAGGGGAGCACCGCTCATCACCGTGTCAATCACCCGCGATCATCCCCATCTCCAGTCTCTAACGCAGTGCGTTGGTTTTCTCCAAGGCTGGGGAGCGCTCGCAGCTCCCGGGGCAGCGGCGGGGCTTGCAGGTGCTCCAGCCCCCGAAGATCAGGGGCTTTGTGCGGGTGGGCGAGCGCAGCCGCTGCCAACCCGAGCCGGCCGGGCTCCGGTGCCCGCAGCGGGGCAGCCCTGCCCGGCGGGATGGGCATCGCTCGGCACACAGAAACGGGCTGGGATGGAACGAGGAAAGGCAATACTTGCCCAAATCATGGGGGTGTGGGGCGGGGAGGGGACGGGAGGGGGAGCGCCTGACCTCAGTGTGACTCCGCAAACCCTAATGTCTATCTACCGTTGTCATTCTCTCTCTTTAGGCTTCCAAATGCAATGAACCAGTTTCCCTGAGATCATGTTTTAAATATACCGCCCCAGGGCTACTCCTTAAAATTCAAAACATTGGAGGACACACAGGGAGGGCGTTTAGAATCATTTCTGACAAGCAGAAATTCTCCTTGACAACCTGAAAGGTGAGCGCTGGCAAGCCCTGAACCCCACACACGGCGCAGCACAGCATCAGAACAAGACCACAAAAATGCAGTTTTCTTGTAAGACACTGCCTTTTCATCTGCACAATTTGCCAGCAAATCTGAACCACGTTGCCGAAAGTTTAGATGTTGGATAACCCCTCTGGAGCAGAGCCTGCTTCAGCAACTGCAGACTTGATGGTGCTGAGGCCCAGAAAGACACACAGCAAGCTGGGGAAGGGCTCACCTGATGGACACTGTCCCTTCCCACCTCGTGCCCTGGCTGTCCAGTGTCTCAGATTGAAAGGAAAAATCCAGGCAGATGTGGTCAGTGCACTCCCATCAGAGCCCTGTGGCTGGGTCCCTCCCCATTTGGGGCAAAGGCAAACTGGCACAGTTTAAAGCCATGACTTCAGAGTTCAGTCAAAGCTCTGCATTTCTGCCAGCAGCTATCCCAGTGGACAGACCATATACCCTTAAGTGCTGCTCACTTGCCCTCTAAAAGGGAGAAAATCATTAAAAAAAAAAAAAAAGAAAAAAAAAAGAAAAAAAAAAAAGAAGCTGTCAGGAGTTATATTACCTGCAACAGCTGAATTTAATTAGTACAGCAATCACAACAAATATTTAAAAGGTTTAAAAAGCTGTGAAGGGAAATTTTCTTTCCTAGCAGAGACCTGTGCCTTGTGTGCTCTATGCAGGATAGAGCTGCCATGAATGACTCATGTTGGAGAATCTTCACACAGCTGTGGGTTTTTGCAATCATGGCATGAGCTGGAGTACAGAGACAGGACATGGAGATTTTGGTAAAAATCAGAATTTCGTCATCCTGTTGCTGACCCTTTCCAACCTGTTCCTGCATGTGCTGTTAGTGCTCTGTGTGCTCTGGTCACTGCCATCCCTCCCCTAGCTTTGCCTCCAGCTGGGAGGGGAGTTGTTCCTCTGATAAAACCTGAAAAAAACCAGCAACAATAAGGAGAAGGTGGAAGTTTTGCTGCTTAAGGCCTGAGAGCAGCGCAGCAGCCACCAGGGAGACAGCAGGCAGTCCAGGGGCAGCTGGCTCATCTCTGCCCCAGCCCTGGGCTTCAGACAGGGCAGGGAGAGAGACTGCATCCCTCTCCCCAGAACACAGCCTGGATCAGGGAGAAAACAAAGATGTTTGGCCAACTGGGTAACAACAACACCTTTATCCTGACCAGGATAACACCACTGTGTGTGTGTTTTCTAGAGCCTAAAAGATCAAGGATAATGACTCCGAGGGATGAGCACAGATGGCAACAGCACTGGCACCCCTTAAAAGCCTCATGGTAGGAAAATACCCCTGGTGGAGAAAGGGTCCCACAGCCTTGGAACTCAGGTGACATGGGTTGTGGCACTGTCCCAAAATGTGAATTTGGGGCATCCAGAGAGTTCATTTGTGGTGCCAGCGTGGTTCTGTAGCCCCCTTCAGCCCACTAGGCTACTCCTCCTCATGCAGGCTTGCTTCTGTGTCCATGGCCATTGGAAAGGGCCATCATTACTGGTGCTGGGTGTCTCTTTTCCTGCCCTCTTGTTCTATTTTAAGGACAATATATGACACAGTATGTGGTTTAACATGTTCACATACCAAAAAAATGGAGTATAAAAGAATCATCTGTCTGGGGAGGAATTCTGCTAAAAGAGGAACCAGAGTAGGGTAAAAGAACTACAGAAATAGTTAACTTAAACACAGTTTGGTGCAGCTTGGCTCTGCTCACAGCCAGCACATGGGAACTCTGGGCAAAACCATATTGCACTAGTTACAGGCTCATCTTGTGGACTTAGAGATGGAAAAGGCTTATTAGGTCATTGAATCCATCCCACCTGCCAGTGAAGGATTTTTCCCTGCAGAATTTCCTCTATTGCTTTGTACAGTCCAATTTTAAATGATCCAAGAGATGTGGTCTCAGTGACTTCCTTAGGGAGGCTCTTGCACAGATATATTTTGTTTGACTCAATCCTTTAAATGGTTAACCCTTTTCTTTCCCAGTTTGTCTTGCATTTTTCATTCTGTTTCCACTCTCTGAAACATGGAAAGTTTCATTTTATGTTTCCCTTGTTCTGTACTTACACAGTTATGGTCATACACTACTGCTGCTGCCGGCTCTGAAACACAGCATCGTCTCCAAGGGCTAAAAACATGACAATGTATTGCACAAAAACCCCAAATTTGCTTTAAGCATCTATGCCAACAAGCTCCTCAAAGCCAAGAATCATTCAGGACATTCCAGCACAACATAACTATCAGG
The DNA here is from genome assembly GCA_034509185.1 of Euphonia xanthogaster. Taxonomy (NCBI): domain Eukaryota; kingdom Metazoa; phylum Chordata; class Aves; order Passeriformes; family Fringillidae; genus Euphonia; species Euphonia xanthogaster. Next base: position 624,534 of record JAYDZK010000039.1, on the reverse strand, counting down.
TGGATGCTCCAGTACATCCCTGTTTGGTGGAAAATCAACCAGTTTCTAGCTCAATACATTTCATTGTCACCATTAGGATGTAAAGCCAGTACAGTTTAGAGCTCAGTTTGAACACTGGCAAACTCATTGCAGATTATCCCTGTTACTTTGGTACCTAAGGGCAAAATTTAACCAGGGACAAGCCTGGCTTATCTTTTGCCCATCTCAGTGGAAGTGATAGTATAATAATAATTCTAGATAACAAGGTTTGTGCTAGATATCAAGACCTGGCTCTTCATTGTTTCAGTCTTTCTCTAATTACTTCTTTTGGCATTTCCCTGTGAAGTGCACCATAAATACTGACTAGCTCACAGGGCTGACACAACTCAGCTCTCTTGGCAGAGTGGGAAATCAGAGCCCTGATGCCATGGAGGAGGAAGGCACTGACACAGGGGTCTTCAATGGAGCCTTTGGGATTTTTCTTTCACATCGGAAAAAGCAAAGAAATCCAGGACATGCAGCTCTGTGGCTTGAGGAGCTGCAAATACAGACAAGGAGGATGATGTGCAGATTACAGAGCAGTGTCCATCCCTGCAACACCAAGGAGATTACAGAGCAGTGTCCATCCCTGCAACACCAAGGACATAGCAAAAGGTGTTGCAAAACCTTGTTGGTTTCCCTCAAATCAAAGGCCAGGGATTGCTCCATTAACCTCTTAATCCACAGGATTTAAAGAGATTGTGCTGTTTCCTTTCTAGAAAAGAAATTTGCACAGATAAAGGGAGTATATTTTATCAGACAAACCGATGCAGATGAGAACAATCTACCAAGCCGTGGGGTCTAGAGGACAGCTATGTAAGACTCCGTGTCTTAAAAGCTGGGGGTTTTCTTCCCCCAGCCCATTGTGATTTTAATATTAGACAAGTTATATTCCTCAGACATAATATGCATATATTTATATGCATGCTAGTATGTTTAGATTTTGTTGCTGCTGTTGCTTCTGAGACCTTTTCCCCAGACAGCTGTTGATCAAACACTGGAGGTGTCATGCCTTAAGACATTTAGTTCCTGGGCATTTCAAGGAACATTTTACTACTTCCCAGCAGCAACCTAGATCAATCCATCCCATGCTGATTTACTTGGTGGAGAATAATGTTCCTCACGAGATGAAGAAGCCAGTCAGATGAGCACCTCTGGGCTTTGTTTTGCTTGCCAGTAACACAGAGCTGGTGTAGCACAGTAACTCAGAAGGGTGGGAAGCAGAGGCTTTACACTGACTGTGCTCCATTCCTGCAAGACCAGCCCAGCTGATTCCCCCATGGCTGATCCCATCCCTGCTGGTGCTTCTCTGGCTTAGGGGTGGGTTGTGCTCGGCCATGACTTTGTGTGAAAAGTGGCTTCTCACTCAAGGTAAGCAAGAGAAAATTAACTGAAACCACAACCTTCCACTGGTCTTTGTTTGTTTCTTTGTTTGGCAACTCCCAAACCACACAGCCTATATTTAGAGGGAGGATCAGGAAGCGGTGGAGAGGGAAAGCTGGAAGGTAGGTGTAGGTGAGAGGCAGGTAGGGGAGGGGACTTCCAGGTGGAAGTGAAAAACAAGGCAGGAGCCAGACTTGGCAAGAGTGAGCTCAGTGCCGGCCCCAGCAGCGAGGGGCTGCCAGCAGGATGGGAGGGGAGCAGAGGCATTGCAGGGGAGATGCCAGGTGGAGAAGGGAGAGGGGAGATGAGGTCAGGAAGGTACTGGTGGGTGGAGTGGGTCCCATGAGGGAGGTCACATCCAAGAGAGCAATTTTATAGAAGCCAGAGAGAGTGATGAATTATCCTGTTTAGTGCAGCACAGATAGCAGAGAAGGAGGCTGAGGCTGTCTCTGACTCAGGTTTCCTTATTCTGAGCTTCCTAAAAGATCACCTTTTACTGCCTTGTCTACAGCCAAACAGATAAATAACCCCATGCCTCTCCCCCAGGCAGGCTTATCACAAGGGTGTGAGTAAACCTTGGTGCCTGGATCCAAATCCACACTCCCAGCCTCCCGGGATGTCCATCACGCTATTCCATTCAGACCTACATCCATCCTCAGGATTGAGCATATCCCCAGCAGGGGCTGTTCCATGAGCCCTACTCCACTTTCCATGGGAGACCTCAGTATTCTTCAGAAAGGCCATGGGCTGCTGTGGGCTAAGTAGTCAGAGAAGCTGTCCAGCAGATGAAAGGAGTTCCTCATGTGTAGCAGGATCCTTCCAGACTTCAGATCCAGTTGTTGATCAGTAATTAATTCCATCACCTAGCAATGGTGGTGACCTAGGCAAGGACCAGTTTTTGGGCATTGAGCAGACCAAACCTGCTGCCAAGAACCAAACACTGCTGAGCTCCTCACCATTCCATCTGTGCAGACAACATCTCTCCCCATCTCCCCTGACCCCTCCTGGTTTCACCCAAAGCAGAGTCTGGTTTAAAGAGTCTGTCTCTTTATTCCCATACAGATCTGGGGGTGGGGAACAGGGTGGCAGCAACCTCCTGACCCTAAGGTGCGAGATGAAGCACTTTGAGGCTCGTGCAGGGGTTGGTATGAATGGATGGTAGTGGTAAAGACTTGAGAGTGGTGTAAACACTGCTGCTGCAAGCTCACAGCTCTCTGTGGGTGACCCACCAAGGCAACAGGTATTACCTGCTCCAGGATGTGCAGGCATCTCCATCCAGAGCTAACTCAGTGAATCCAACCTATGGAGCTTCACATGCCCCCTTCCACTCCAGTGAAGCTTGAAGCCTCCGAAGATTCTACCAAACTCCAGACATTTTAGCATGGCTTCTGAGGTTTTAAGGACCCAGGAGCCAACGCCCTCACATGCACATGTAACACATCAGAACAAGTGGTGATAACAAACCACTGGATGAATAGCATGCTGCTCTTACATTGCATATGATGAAATTAGTAATGTGTTGATAAAATCCACCACCCTTCAGGTAGAAGGTACCATCCTTTAGCTGAGATGCAATAGCAGCAATTTTCAATTTGGGATGCAACCAGGCCTCAGGGAACAGATCACCAGGCACCATAAGCAATCAGGAGTTCCTGACCTGATGCAGAGAAGGACCAAATGTTCTCCATCATTTCCAAAGGAAACAGCAGAGTCAGCACAATCCTACCTACACCCAGGCTCTAGTGTATCGGCTGCAGATTGGAAAATTCCATTACCACCCATGGAAACCTGGTCACACAATGTTCCAGTTCATGCAGGGACTGCACAGGAGCCCAGGCTGTGGCGGTGCAGACTGTGCCTGCCTGGGTCACACAGAGGCTTCCCAAAGCTCTTAAATCCACCCAATTCAATAATGCAACTTCTTGGCCCAGCCAGGCTTGGAGGGAGAGTGCTCAGCACCACCTACAACCAGGCTGGCTCTGAAATTGGGGTGTTTGGGGCTGCTGCAGAGTGTGCTGTGGAAATACCGAACATACCACGCAAAGTGCTCTGCATCTCAGCCCTTGCTTGGCTGGAGGTAGAACTCTTCCCAAAGCAAGTATTCCAGGCTTGCATATAAATTAAAGCTCATAAATCAGTAGAGAAAAAATCTTCTCTATGGAAATGGCCAACTTGTTAGAAGGGAGTTAAAGGCTGCAGACGGTTTCAAGAGAGCCTTCCTGGCTGTCAAGAATGCACGAGGCAGCAGAGTTGTTTGGGTTGGGAGCATGAATTGGATTTTTCTCCCCTCTTTTGAGGACAATGAAATGTAACAGCTTTCCTTCCCCTCTGAGCTGCTCTGAGCAGCGTGAGCTGGGAGACAACAGCACAGATAACATCTCTGGAAATCATGAAGTGACTGAAGAATGGCTGAGGAGTTCTGAATAACTAAATAAAGCCCTCTGTGTTTTCTTTAGCAAGTAAAGAAAATACTTTTAGCATTTTAGTGTGACTTTCGGGGTCAAGGGGGAATCTCAAGTCCAAATACAACAAACTGGCGTGGAAATTACTGCCAAGAGTCTGATAGGCTGGGAGCTTGCCTTAAAGCTCAGATGAGAGCATACTGCTCACAGAAGGCAGGCTGAGTCTGAGGTTTTGCTCAGATCATGGGAATCTTGGCATTCCTGGAGGTGCTTGCTTTTAAAAGGCTGAGTGTACCTCAGCAGGGCAGGGACTGAGTGTACCTCAGGGCAGGGACTGAGCTCCAGTGCTCCCCAGAGAGGGAGAACACCCTGGGAATGGTGGCAGGTCTCATGTCCATCAGCACTTCCAGGACACCAAGCACAGAGTCACTGTTAAGCCATCTGCAAACGCTTCCCTGACATCTTCCCCTTGGGATTCAGAGCACCTGAAAATGAAATGTTCCCAAAGTGTTCACCATGGGACAGTGCCAAGAGGCTGCACCCAGTACCCAGCACAGAGCATCGCATCTGGGGCAACCCAGCACGTCTGGTTTGAACCATTCTGCTTTCACCAGTCTCTTCCCCAAACAGGAGCTTTCAGGTTTCCTTCTGCATGCCATAAGGAGAGCAGCAGCTCTCCCAGCACCACATGGGAGATGGAAACAGTACGTAAAGGAGCACATTAGCACTGACTCCAGAGAGATGTGAGCTGGGAGGAACTAAAAGGCTCAATAAAAAAGCAGGAAATTAAGAATTCCTATTTCTCAGCTTCCTGACTTTCAATGCATTTACTATTGGAACTTCCATCTCTACCCATCCCACTAGAAGTTCTAACCTTTGTTTGGCTGTGCTGTTAATTCCAGTGCTATAGTCTGAATAAAGTCAATATTAATAATTCTAGCTTCAAATACACATTCAATAGATTTTTGAAGAGGATTCTTTGTTTGCTGAGGTGGTAAATGAATAGTTACATTAGTGCATCCACCAGAGACATGTCAGACCTGGTTCCTGTTTCATACACCCTGTCTGTCCTCATCAGCCTGGGTGGAACAACCCTGTTGCCATGAAGAGCAGAAGAGCACTTTAGAAACATCACATTTATTTCTTAAGCTAACAGTGGTACTGCTGGAGCATGAGAAGCTTTGTTAGCCCAATACAGCTGGAGAAACAAACAAGCTTGCAAGCGCACAAGGGCTTCTTCTGCTTTCCTGGTATCACCACAGTTAGCCTAATAAAAGCCATGACTTCAAATAGCCTCTCTTCAAAATAGTCTTTGTTACTCATGACATTCAGTCAAATGAAAAGAAGATTACAATAAATAGCATGTGGATTTTGTCTTATTTTCTTCTGTTTCATTACTGTGTCTTCAAGTGGGGGGCACCAAGGATTCCCAGAGAATTTCCTGTGCCTCCTCTAGTGTGGACCCTTATCCGGAGCCCTTCTGCTCCCTGACCCAGCCAGCATCTTACGCACCATGTCCCAGGTACCACAGCACAGCTTCCTGTGGCAGAGCATCCCCTGCATCTGCTCAGCTCACAGTCATTTCCAGCCACCTCAGTTTTGGCTGCAGCAGCTCTCCTAAACCCCAGTTCATCTGCTGGCTTAGAGGTACACAGCAAAGTAGCCTAACAAACCAAAGCAATTGGTTTTAATAAGAATCTTGGCTTGTTTTGACAATGCACTGAATCTTCACGTTGGCACTAGGATTGATTTTTTAGGAAAATGTATGCATCTTTGCAGCACTCAGCAACTAAATCCCCTCTTCTCTTCATGGAAAGGGTTTCCTGGCTATCTGCTTTCTGATGGATTCCAAGTCCCTCGCAGCTGTTTGTTGTCTGAGCTGGAAACACTTTCACATGGAGCTCAGAGTGCCCCTGCTGTGTGTCGTGTGCGGGCAGGGGCACAGGGCACGACAGGCACACCCTGTGTCCCCCCACTTCCCAGTGCTCCCAAAGTGTGCAGGGGCACAGAGGGACCCCCTGCTCCCTGCTCCTGCTCCTGGGGAGCAGAGGTGTTTGCCACGGCTGCGGGAGCGGCCGTCTCCTGCTCCCGGCCCTGTTACAGGCAGTAGCAAAACTCCCGGAGTTCAAAGGCATTTCATGCTCACTGAGCATTTTTCAGCAAGAAACCTGAGATTAAATAAACTTGAATCCACTCTGAGGAGAAAGCAGAAGATGGAGGGCGAGGAGCTGGCTCTCAGCTGCACAGCACGATGCCGGTGTAGCTTGGAAAGGTCCCAGGTGAGGTGCACCTCCAACCCACATCTGGCCACGTTTCCCTGCGGGGCCGGGTCCGCGCCTCTTGGCAGCGCTGTGGGTTTCAGTGTGCTGGTGCCACGGCTGCCAGCCTGCTGCACACCCCACAGTCACCTGAGATGCTTTCTAGTCTTTTATGCCAGGGGATTGCTGAGGATGGGATTTACAGTGGATCACATATTTTCTCTGTTTTCATCCATAAAAGATCACCAGTTAGCTTGTCACCAACAGAAATATCCAGCTTTCAGTGAGTACGGGCATGAGACCCTGCCTCTCTGGAAAGAGCTGAGCTGTTCACTAGCAGAAGGCCACATTCCCCCCTTGTGCTAAAGAAATGGGGCCCTGAGCACATCAGCAGATGCAGACTGAAAGGTGGCTGTGAGCATTGCGCACCCAGGACTCAGCACAAAAAAATCCAACTGTTTGATATTTTTCCTCTCCCTAACAACTCTGCCTCTGTGGGAAAAAGAAAATATTTGGGTCACACAGCTGACTGAAATGTCATTCCCACAGACGAGAGCTGTTTGTGCAGTCTCAGTGATGGAGCAAGCTGGAAATGCCTGTCCTGGGCAGCCCCCACACCTGAGCCCCAGACAGCAGCTGAGTGCAGGTGAGCTGGGAGGTTTTATTCTGCAGGTGAAACCATTCCCCAGAGCTGGGGTAAGGTGCTCAGCTTCCAGGCTGGGATTCACCATCACAGGCTCCAAAAGGTGCTGGTGCTCCTGCAGAGGTGCAGATACGTCCAGGGCATGGAGCCCTCTGCCCCAGTGTGCCTCAGAGCTTAACTCCACTGACTTCCTGAGACAGACACAAGCCCAGTGTGGTTTGGAAAATCCTGCTAGATACCATTCCTCATCTTTAGGTGACTAAATACTTCTGAAATCCCATCCCAAACACCCTTAGAGACTTTGGATAGTCTGCATGTAAGTCTTTCCTGGGCTGCCCAGTTGAAAGTCACTGTGGCTTTGCTGGAAACACTTTCCAGGTCAGGTCTGACTTAGGCCTGTCCTTGAAAAAGCCATGGAACTCTCGAGCTGAGAATGCTGCAGTGGCAATTAGCACATCTCTGCTCTACACAAGACAAGTCCAGGACAGATCTGAAAGCTTGAGAGACAGACATACAAGAGTGTTATGTCCTCTGTCTGAGAGCTGAATTCCAGAGAGGGTGGAAACAGCAATGTAGGACAGCTGTGAGTTTGCTTAGTATTAATATAAAATATAATGGTAATTCAAAACAGAGTCTCTTGGTACAGATCTGAACTACATGAGCCAAATTATGAAATGATATTAGCAGCTGGATCTGAGGACCAGCTGAGACTAAGCTGGCCAGCAATTGCCATATGTCTCATCTGCAGAGAATATTTAAATCAGTAAACATAATGAGTTAATAAATACATGAAATAACTTTGCAAGATAAGCACCTAGTGGGGTGGCAGGTCGTCAGAATGATCACATCCAGGGGAAACTCTGAAAGGGAAAGATGTGTATGGCACAATGCTGGATATTTTTTGAGTACTTGATTGACTGAACAGCTTAACCCAGAATGGTGAACATTTATGATGATTCTTATCTGTTGGCAGGTGAGAGGATCCTGTTGCCATTGCCAAAGCCTTAACTCATCTTGGAAATATAAGCTGAAACTTTTTAAAGACCTTCTAGCTACATCCCTGTGTAGGCAGAAGGGGCTATCATTTTACCAGCATCAAAGGTATAGAAAGTCATGCTGCTTTCCAGTAATTCCCTGATAACACCTAGAGGGTGAAACAAACCTGCTGGTGGTCTACTCTGAACTGGAGGAACAAAAAAATGCTAAACACTGATTCTGGGAAAGAAACTATTCCTTAAAAACAAGCCAGACAGATCCAGTGTCCTGAATTCATCCTAATTTGTGCATGGATCTAAATGTCTCCAGCAAGGGCTTAACCTACAGAGAATTTCAGGATCTGACCCAAGGGAAGCTCTTGAGGAGCCACCAGAGTTCAGGGGTTTCATTAAGAAATCTCCCCGCCTTGAACAGCAGATTGAGGGCTTGAGCATGAGGTCAGTGCCTTCCAAGTGCTCCACATCCACAGCTCCCAAACACATCCAACCCCCTGAGCAGTTCTCTCTGACTCTGAATCACATTCTTTTATTGACAGAGGAGGCAGAATATTAATTGCATACCAAGGACATTTTTGCACAGAATTTTTTGTAATCTCAGCATCTCCCTAGAAGATGTCAACAATTTGATTCTAATAGGCTCTGGCAATGCATGTACTATCAGTTTATCAGCCTCAGCTTTTTTGCTTTGGGTGGTACAAAATGGTACTTAAAATTAACACTGCTATTAATAATAGGTGCTCAGAGTGATACTTGCAGTCATTTTAGAAAAGTTCAAAGCCCAAGTTTATTTTGGCTCTCTAAAGTAGATCACATAACACTGTTTTAATTTAGAACAGGATCTTGCTTCAGTTCTTACATGGGTGGGTTCAAACAGGACTGACCATCTCAAAGATGCACAAGCTGAATCCTCCTGACTTCATTCTTGTTTGCTTTCCTTTCATGCAGGACAGGATAAATTGTGTCATTCAGTAGAATCAAACCACATCTATTCAGGTTTCCTGGGGTTTATTTCCAACAGGTGTAAAATCCCTCTTTTAACATAAAGCAACAGTGCCTCTCTCCAGCAAATCTTCCACTAGTGAGAAAGGTTTACTCCACAAGGGCAAAGAGCTGTGTCAAGACCTGATACATGAAAGCAGGTCTCACCAACTCTCAATATCACTTTTTCCTTGCCCCTTGTGAGTAATTAATGAACAAAGTTAAATTTTATAGAGGCTGGTTGTTATGAGTAGCAGATGAATTGGTTGTGATGTTTGGAGGATAAGTGCTTCAGGATTCCATCTGACTGGCAGAAGCTGCACAAAAAAATTCAGTTGCCACCCCATCATCCTCTCCCCATTTTGCTCCCTCGTGGGCAGCTGCACATCTGCCAGGCAGGGGAGGCAGAGGAGCTCTGCACCATGGGGCTGTGCTTGGGTTCACTACACCTTCCCACCTCTCTCAGCCCTGAGCCAATAACACGAAGGCTCCACACCCCCAACAACAGCCCTCAAAGGTAATTTGCACTTTCACAGCCTGGTTTGAAGTTGCAAAGCATATTGAGGGAGCTAGTTAATGATACAGACAGGTATAAAATATATGCAAGTGCATAAAACAGAGGAGTAAAATGGCTCGAACCAACCAGACAGAGCAGTCAGCCCAAGAGCACAAACACAGAAATATGATGGGTATGAAATCATTGGGAGCCAATCAGTAAGCTCCAACTTCTAAAGCAATTTCATAATTGAGTAATGGGACACAGCAGGGTCTGAACTATTGTGTATTATAATCTGAATGGAATGCTGTGAGAAGGCTGGAGCAATCTGATCGCACCGAGACCTCGCTCACAAGAAATGCCTTTGACATATTTCCTTAAAGCACAGCAATAAGAGCAGAATAACTGCTTGTTAATGACACCCTGATGGGTTGTCTGCAGCACTGAAACTGAGATAGCATAGATTGGAAAGCATGTGCCTCTCCTTGGCTGGAGTTAACACAGCAGCCCCCACAGACTGCCCACCGACTGCAGCCCTACTCGCCAACGCGCCTGTACAATCACCAGTTTCACTTCACTACATATTTCCTCCCCCAGAACCTTGCTTATAAAACAAGAGGCTCTAATAATCTGAGATGATCCCATGCCAGCCTCCTGTCATGGCACAGTGCTCCTGCTCTGTGCTGGCCAACGCCTGGCTATCTGCACAGCTATGTGAGCTGGGCTCTGTTCCTTTCCAATTTTCAGTCCTTCCTTGGATACATGTGCACTGACGCCACCAAGGAAATATAACCCCTTCTGGTTTAAAAGACATCACCCATTCTACCTTCTCTTCACCGCTTCTCTCTGCTCTACTTGCAGACAAGCCTGGAAAGAGGCAAAAGCTGGGCTGTGGAAGAGTTTGACAGTGGTACAGTAGGGATGGGTTTGGGCCTGGATCCCAGGAGATGCTGTTGGGCAAAGACACATCTCTCTTGTTCAGGTCTCCTTCACAGATATGCTCCACTGTGGACAGGGCTGTTCTGGGGCAGCAGACCTTGTCCTGCTTCCTGTGCTCCAGGCCAGCTGGGACCACAGTGTGGAGGAGGAGAGGGTGCAGCTTTCTGGGAAGCAAGGGACAGGCTTTGCTGGAGAAAGCTGAGTGGGTGCAGCAGCTGTGGCAGAGTTTGCATCACGATGGCAAACTGGGAGGCTCCTGAAAGAGTCAGGAAGTGTGACTGTGGTAGGGACCAGACTCACAGCCAAGCCTCACAGGTGACACAAAGACTGGGAGCTAGAAGAGATCTGTGCAACCCATTGAGCCAGCCACTGAACCTTCTTGGGCTGCAAGAGACCCCCTTTTCTCCCTCAGAGAGCAGTTTGTGCTTTCAGTGCTTACTCTGTTTCAAGAAGCAGCCTTGAGCACTCTTGCTCTTTTACAGCATTTCCACACTCTGAGAAGACATCAAACGTTGCTGCAGGTGAGTTGAGGGCTCCATCAGCCAAAGCCCCAGCAGGCAAAGAACAGGGAATGAGGGAGATTTTCAAAGAGCTGACGTGCTCCTGGGGACAGTCGAAGGAATTCACATTGCAGTAACAGATTTTTGGAGGTCACTGAAGATACAAGGAAGGTCCAGCTGGGAATTCATAAATGGGTTTCTAGGCCTGGAAACTGATGGCAGCACCACAGGACTGAATGTCCCAGGAGCTCCACTCTCAGCACCTCACTGTGACAGGTGGTGCCGGTGGCCCACCCAGACCTGTGGTGGCTCTGGGGGAGAGATGGGCAGCTGGGTATTTCCAGGGCTTAGGAGTCAGGAACAGAGCCAGCAATGAGAGCTGGAGTGGGCAAACCGACACAAGAGAATGAAAAGAAAGTGGGAATTGGGCTTGGAAACTGGAAAGGCACTTTCAGAAAATTCATCCCACATAATTCTAGCCCTTTAAATACCAGGCTAGCTTCTCTCCTCTGCCCAAGAAGCTGTTTTCATAAAACCTGTTTAAAATCCCTTGCTAAATTCTGAGCTTACAAGGATGCAGCCAAACTGAGCCCAAAGCTCAGTCAGGCTTGTTGCCAGATGAGTTACTGGACAGGTTTGTTCCCTGAATGGACAAATGTTGAGCCAATATTGAAGAGTCTCAGCAAGCATGATGAATACCTAGAGCCAGGTGCAAACCTATTCCAGAGTATTCCTGTCCTTTCAGACGAGGAAGGTCCTCTCCACGGACCTTCCAGGGCCTGCCAGTGCCAGCAGGAAAGCTCCCTGGGTTTTAGAGGGATTTAATCAGGCCCATGTGAGCTGCGTGCACGCATGCAAGAAAGCCTGGACTTGGACTATCAAACACTAACAACAAACTACTCACTAATAAGCTCCAGACCAAGATGTCCTTTCTTTTCAGAGATTATTTTTTTAAAACCTTCCAAATAAGAAGTTTCCCAAAGAAAAGCCCAACCTTTTCATATAGACAACTCACGTACTGGGAAAAAAGGCATCATTGCTATTTAGATAATTCATTATAAACTACCCACCTATTTCTTGCTACCAGTGGTGCTTCTTATATACCTGGAGCTGTGGAAAAGCTAGGGTCACCTCAGAGATGGGAAGGGTCACTAAAAGCAGCCCTGGGATATCAAGCCAGATGGTGATGATGGTGGGCCCTCCTGACCTGGTATTTTTCACATGTGCACCAAAAATCTCCTTTTTAGCCCATCAGTTGTTTTTCTGCCCAACTCTAACCTTCAATCCACATCAAAAAGGCAGTCAGGAGAAGTTATCCAAGATGTTCCCAGCAAAAAAGCATAGAAATATTAAAAAAGGGGGAAAAAAAAAAAAAAAAAGAGCACCTGTTTATCTCCTAAGGGTCAGCAGAAGTCAACAATAGAACTTCACTGCAAACCAGAGCTTTGTAGGTTTCCCTCTTGCAGTGTAAGCTCTGTGTAACTGGTGTCCCCACGTGTGCTGGGATGCCCTTGTTCACTGTCCATGTCCAAGGGCTGTGACTGGCAGGTAAGAGCTTTCATCTCCCCCTCTCCAGGTGCTGATCCCATGTCCCAGCCCACAGCGTGGCCAAGCTCCAGCACAAACCCACCCTGATCTCCCACAGCACTCCAGAGCCTTAGGGCTCACAAATGAGCACAGCTCGTGTCATTGCAGAGTTGTATTGTACCTTCTTCAGGCATTCAAAAAAGGTCTCTCCTACCATGAATCTATCACACACATCTTCCAGCTGTGAAACTCTTCAGACACATCCTCCCATTGTGTAATAGTCTGAATGCACAACACTTGAAGAAGCCACAGAGTGGGGGGATGTGCTAGATCTGTTGTCTTCCTACTTTATCTCAGTGTAGCCATGGCCAGACCGGGTCATGCATGTGGGTACCTGTGGCAGCTGCAGCTCCTCCGGTTGGGCTGAGTCTGGCTGAGTTTTCCACCTAGAGACAAAGCACCACATGGTTCTGCACCCAAAAACGGGGCATACATTTTTCTGACTGACAGCTCTTCTTAAGTGTTACATTATTATTACTTTTTAGCACTTCAGGTATATAATTTCACTAGTTTACAAGGAATTACTGGAAGTGAGGCAGTTGTGGAATTCGGCATGTTTGTTTCCTCTCGCTCTGAAGCTGACCACAGAACAAAGTAGCTTTCAGATTTAGCAGATAGTTAAGATTCATGTGCCATGGATGCACATGAAATCACCTAAGAGGAGATCAAGTGTCAGTTTGAACCAGCAGTTCCTCAGATCTGATGCTCTCCTTTGGCAGAGGCCTGACTAGCAGAAGACATGAGCACGTGTTCCAGGACAACTCCTCTCACTATCTTCCTTCTGCTTCCACATTTTACATCTGCTTGGAATTTAGAGGCTGATTTAGGACCCGACTCTGGCTCCTGGCGAAGGCGTCCTGACTTGTCAGTCTGCAGTGGCTGCAGTGAGCAGCTTTGGTAACAGCTTGGGCTGTGTCCACTCTGCAGAGGCAGCGCCTGCTGCGGGGCCATCTGGGCACTCCCGAGGTGCCAAACGCTGTCGTTCTTGTCCAGCCCAGCTTCCTGCTCCAGGCAATGGCATTTGATGAGTGGCTGCTCGAGCACTGGGGGTTTGACTCTCACGTGTCTCCAGACCTCCCCAGCACTGACATGGTCTGCTCATCAGCTGTTGGCTCAGTTTGCAATAGAGCCAGCTGAAAATTTTTCAACAGAGCGATTTCTTATCCAGTAAAGTCTATTTAAAAATCAAAATATTTCTCGGCAGTTTGTCAATTTAAATGAAATTTTACACCAGGAGAATGTCAAAACACGGTGTTTCATCACCACCGTGCTGGTTCCTCTCAATGGCATTGACATGCTTCATTTCATTCTAGTCTTTTTGCTTCCACTGCTGCATAGAGTTGAATGTTGACTCAAACCTTCTGGAGATTTTACATTTCCCACTCCCTAATGTCTTAGTTTTTCCTGACTTTGTATAATAGGAAAGTAGAAACAAATCACTTAAATAAGGCTTTCTTTTCTGAACAGTTCCTAAATTTACAATTTGTGGGAAACTTCCAAATTTCACCTTTTTATCTTGATTCAATACCAAAAAGAGCTGGGGAGTGTCAGAGCTTCTCCTACAGGAAATTCCACCTTCTGAGCAGCTTCCATTAACACCCAGCCTGACCCAGCTGCAACCCTTGGGTCTGTGGGAAGGTCCAGGGCAGATTTTCTTCCCAAGCCCAGCAACAGCCAGAGAACACAACTGGCAAATCAGCCCTTTGTGAATCATCACAGCTCTGATGGAGCCTATCCTCTGTGCAAGGAAAATGTACCTCAGCAACAGAAATAAGATCTTAAATCAAATCAGACGCAGCTTGAAATATTTATCTACTGTTCTGGGAAGAGGGATTGTAGTGGAACAAATTCTCAGAGTTACTCTACTCCTAAAATGGAAAGAAGAAAAGAAAATCTAAATGCAGTTGCACCAAAAATGAGGGAGATGACACACAAATGTGAAAAACTCTGGCCACTGAAGTGTCATATGACACTGAACAGGCAGCCTCCCCACAGGCTGAGGAGCTAGAACCCACACAAGATACCTCCAAAACCAGAGGAAACACTTGCTGGTGTTCTTGGTTTGGAAAGACAGGTGCCTGCTAAAGAAGGCAGGAGCCTCCCCTGAAATGGAGAATGCAAACCCTCCCCAC
>JAYDZK010000039.1:581239-601423 GCA_034509185.1 Euphonia xanthogaster | reverse complement strand
GATGGAGGGACAGGACCCAGGGAATGGCTCCCAGTGCCAGAGGGCAGGGCTGGATGGGAGATTGGGAATTGGGAATTCCCGGCTGGGAGGATGGGGAGGGCCTGGACTGGAATTCCCAGAGCAGCTGGGGCTGCCCCTGGATCCCTGGCAGTGTCCCAGGCCAGGCTGGACAGGAGCACCCTGGGATAGTGGAAGGTGTCCCTGCCCATGGCAGGGGGTGGAATGGGATGAGCTTTAAGGTCCCTTCCCACCCAAACCATTCCATGATTCCCTGACTTGTTGAAATATCCTCCAGGTGAATATTTTTGAATAGTTCCATATTGCAGCAGTGTCAACTTTTTGCAACTGAAGCTCTTTTCCTGCATGTGCAGGAGCCAGAAGTGGAGCTGGTTGAGGATCAAGAGCATGGTACGTTTGCTTTTAAGTGTATTTGCACAGATCTAGAATCAAGCCCTGGGTTTAAACCAAATGCTGAACACTTAAAGTGCTGAACAGAGCACTGAAATCCCTCCTGAGGGAAGGAGTTTGCAACGTTTGCAGGAAAACCAACTTACTTACCCAGGCTTGTTTTCCTGTGCAGCTGGATTTACAACTGTGTTAAGGACACGTTTTCTATGCCTCCTCAATGTCAGCAGGATTTAAAATTCTGCATAAAGCTCATAAATTAACATTTCTTCAAGTGTCAGGTACAGCTTGTCAGCTCCCAGATACGAGGTTGGATTTAAAGACAAGTTCTAGAAAAGCTTGGGAAAAAAAAGGTCAGATAACAAATAACTTAGGTGTCACTGATTAAAATACAAAATAAAATGCTGTTTATGTTGCTCTAAAAATTGTCTGCATTAAAAAACCAAAACAGTTGGGTTTTATGTTGTTGTCTGAATGTTTGAAACTTGTAAGTATCCATCACTACTTAGAAAAATCCTGGTTTTTCAACAGGTGGGCTGGTGAAAAGAATCCTAGAAACAAAGAAGGATTATGAGGCATCACAGAAATCATCACAGACCACAGACAGGGTGAGGTGGCAATGGCCTTCAAAGAACTGGGAGATGAGATGTTGCAATTGTGACCTTTTCCTTTGCTTTAAATGTGTTTTATTCCAGCTGTGATCAGGCTTTTCTCTGTCCTGTCTTGTCTTGCTTATGTGATTTTTTTCCACAGTTGAGAAGGGGAGGGTAGGTTTTGTTTTTGCTGAGTTTTGTAGGGTTTTTTGTTGTTTTGATCACTTAGAAAGTGTGTGGCAAGGATCTAGCAGTGATCACAAACCAGAAGCAAAAGCTTGATCCCCATATTTGAGTGTCTTCCTGTTGAAACAGAGAGCTCTGGCTTTGTGTGCCTTGCAGAGCTCCTGGTGTGAGAGGCAGCAAAGGCAGAACACTGAGATGGACTCTCTGATCCCATGGAAAGTTTCTAAATCCATTTTGATGTGCTGAGGAGAGGCACTGAGGCACTGCAGTGATAAAAGTCTCATAAAATTAGACAAGTGCATGATGTTTTGGGGAGGTGAATGCATTCCATGGGCTCTTACATCTTCCAGTCACATTTATTTTAATCTTAATTCAGTATCTTAGGGTTTTCCTACGTGTCTGCTTTTCAGGAATGGTCTGTAGTGTTTGAGACCAGCTGTTCACAGAGCTCTGTGAAATCAGTGGTGGCTCCTGAAGACTCTGGAAGCAGACTCCTGTCTGCCTCTTCTGGCTTTCCTTTCTTTCCCAGCACGTTGAGAAAGTTGGGATGGCAGATCTGACTCTTGGGGGAGTGTCCTCCTTTCTGGAGTTTGGGATTGGCTGAGATCCAGGCCTGGAAGAAAATTCCTTTCATGTATTGCAAGGGCTGTGGTTGAGGAGCCCAGGCAGGGTTAGGTGGGAGATTGGGAATTAGGAATTGTGCCCTGGGAGGGCAGGCAGGCCCTGGCACGGGGTGCCCAGAGCAGCTGGGGCTGCCCCTGGATCCCTGGCAGTGCCCAAGGCCAGGTTGGACAGGGCTTGGAGCAGCCTGGCACAGTGGGAGGTGTCCCTGCCATGGCAGGAGGTGGGATTGGATGAGCTTTAATAACTGATCCAGTCTGTGATTCTGTGACACATCCCAGCCAGAGCTTCTCCAGGGTGGTACAGTGTAGGTGTTGGTTGTAGGTGTTGGGTGTAGGTGAGCACAGACTTAATGACACAAACAGCTGATGAGTCCACGGAGAAGGACAGGCAGGTGAGTCAGGTCTCCTGCTTTCTCCATTGCACCCACAGCCTAAGCAATGATGCCTGGATCCATGGCAGTATCCCTCCTCACTCCCAGAGCAGCAGGGTCTTGGGTTCCTGGGTTTGACTGAAAACACTGGGGAGATGAATAGGAATTCCTCCTCATCAGCCTAAAGACTTCCTTATTATTTATGACTGGGAAAGATTCCCACCAGAAATGTGTAGCTGGTTATAATTTAAATGTTTCTTCTAACTCGGGAAATTTCCAGGAAGATCTAACAGTAAACACAATAATGTGCCCACAAGTTACAAGTCAGATATCCTGGTTTTTAAATTCATTTGCCCAGAAAAATAATGAATACAAAACTGATGATGGTTTTTGTTTGTTCCCTAAAACAATGTTATTGGTACCTGCCCTGGTGAATTTTTACTGCAATTATAAAGGTTTTTCCAGCTGGAAAGTGAGTCTAACTTTTTTCTTTTAAACTAATGACCATTTAATGTCAGATAACAGGTTTAATGGAAAGGATTAAGTACCACTTTCAACAGAGATGGTGGGAGATAATTGACTCAATTTACCCCTGATATACTTGCAGGACACCGAATGCATGTGCCTGAGATACAGCAGAGCAAGGGACCCCACCGGAGGGAGGCCTGCACTGTCCCCGTGCAGGCGGGTGTTCACATTGTCCCCTCCATTGTCCCAGCACATCCAGCACTCTAGTGGGTGTCCCTGCACCCTCCAGGAAGATGCACTTCCTGCCCAGGAACCAGCTACACCTTTCAAACAGCAGAGAAGTTGCTTGGCAGATGTGAAGCTGACAATGTACCCCCAAAAGGAGATAACGGAACAAAATGCTCCAGATATTTGCCAGCAGACAGAGGCACGGCCCTGCCCTGATTCTCTAACCTCCAGCCACAGTCACATTTTCACCTGCACCCACCACCACTTCTCTGGATACCAAATGACTTTTAATCTTTCGTCCTGTGCACTCCTTTGATCCATTTTTTCTGCCATTTTCAAGGACTTGGGGTAATTTCTCCTGTAGCAATGATTTTCTGACCTCTTTGAGGAGGATAGACTCCACCAGCAGGGCTGTTTCAGGAGTCATTGCTCCCCTCTGCTCACAGCCAAACCCACCCTGGAGCTTGCTGTCTGTGTCCCAGGTGCAGCATGGCCCTTTTCCCTGTGGCTATGAGGCTGCCAGGAGAGGCTTTGATTGCTGCTCTGGTGTAGGGACCCCTTGGCTAAGGTGGAAAGGTGTTTAATGAAGCACAACCGTAAGGCATTCACTCCATCACTGCTCCCTTGCTACACAGAAGTCACCTATAAATTTACATGTCATAAATTCCACCCAAGGGCAGGGTTTTAGTTTATTTGCCAAGTCAGTCACTTCCTGAAGGTGATCCCTGCCTCCTGAGGCAGCTGGGAGCTGCCTGTGGGATCTGGCTAGGTCGCTGCCCTTGGAGAGTGATGCCCTGAGAGGAAGAAGGGCTTTGCTGGCTTCTGGATCAGCTGCTGGCAGGTGGTCCCAGCACCTGAGTGAAGCCACCCCATGTTTGGAGGAGCCACCTAGGAAGACTGAGGGTCTGCACTCACTGTGTTGTCTCACGAGCAGGCCTCGGTCTGGGTTCACACCTTGCACAGGTGCGAAGCAAACCTCCAGCCCTAAATCATTTGGCTGCTGCAGCAGATCGGAGATTAGGGCACCTCGGACCACATTCAGACCACACAAGGCAGCGTCGGCCGGCAGCATGTACAGCCGGGCTGGGCCCACAGCCGGGCCCACAGCCAGGCCAGGCTCACAGCCGGGCCCACAGCCGGACTCACAGCCAGGCCCATAGCCGGGCCTACAGCCGGACTCACAGCCGGGCCCACAGCCAGGCCAGGCTCACAGCCGGGCCCATAGCCGGGCCCATAGCTGGGCCAGGCTCACAGTCGAGCTCGCAGCCGGGCTCACAGCCGGGCTCACAGCCGGGCCCACAGCCGGGCCCATAGCTGGGCCCATAGCCGGGCCCACAGCCGGGCCCACAGCCGGGCCCATAGCTGGGCCCATAGCCGGGCTCACAGCCGGGCTCACAGCCGGGCCCATAGCTGGGCTCACAGCCGGGCTCACAGCCGGGCTCCTGCTGCTCCTGGAGAAGACACCAGCCACAGCAGTGCCCAGAGCTCTGGAGCCAGACTCACTCCCACCCAGCAGCTGTTTGTGGTGCTTCCTAGCAAACCATGCCATTCAGCCATTTAGATCCCCAAAGCAAAGGGCCTGTTATGTGCAAGGATCTCCTCCTGAAACCATGGGAAAAATCTGGCTGTAAGGTGCCAAACAGATGGAACTTGAGCATGTTAATCCCCCAGGCCACAAAAGATCTCAGCCCAAATGTGTGCAAGGAACTTGTAGGATCAGGCTATGAAACAGGGAGAGCAAAAGTTGCCGTGTTCAAGACCAAACAAATAATCCCAACTTCTCCACCTCCAGAATGGGACCGCTTGTGCTCAGTTGTCTGGCCGGCTGATGTGAAAGGCAGTGAGGGCTGGGCAAGGTCTGGATCACCCTGTGGAAGGGTAGGACAGTTCTCCTCTCCAACTCCATGCAACACACGGCCATACATCCCTGCCATATCCCACACTGGCACTATCTTGATGGTGAGCAAATGGGATGGTCCCTCTGAGACACAGGAAGGGCCTTGGAATCTAAAAAGCATGGAGAGAAAAGGCAAGGTAGGGTTTGCAACCAGAATCACCACATGGGCAAAGGTCTCAAAAGTCTCATTGGAAAGAGGTGCCTGTGGACCTTCTTGTGGGAGTGGAAAGCTAAGAGCAAAGATGGACCATATGAGTGTCCTGCAAGGTCATCATGGAGTGTCTTTGCTGTTCCTTCAGCCAGCACAGGAGGGTGAGAACAGCAGGCCTCTATGACACAGGACTAGGCAAGGACTCAGAGTCCACACATGTGGAGTTATTCCTTCTCCAGAGCTATTTAACATAGATGAAACAAGGTTGAACCCCAGTAGTTTTCACTGGGTCGGATGGGTGAAGCACCAGTCTGTATGGGGGTGTGCTGCCCAACACCCTGCCCCTCTGAGGCTGCTCTCCAGGCTCCCACTGTCTGAGCCCAAAGCTAATTTCCATGCTACATGTTAATTTTCCCCAAGTCAAGAACCCCTCTCTTTCAGCAGTTTTGACATTTGCTGCCTGTCTTTGAATTTCTCTGTGTTGTGAGAGCAGGTGAGTGGGAGATCCCAATTTACTTTCTCTGCAGTCTAGACTATTCATTACTTTTCTGTCTCTAAATGAAGCAGGCACAGTCCTTTCAATACCTACATAAAGCATTCCCTCGCCAGGCCTCTAAGTATTTTCATTGTCAGCCTCTGAACACTTATTATTTCCACTATATCCCCTTTTGAGATCAGGTATCCAGAGAGAAGCTCGGTGTGTTAGCAAGGGTCTCCTCCGGATCTATGCTGTGAGCAGACAGGAATTAGGGAATATTTTACATCCCTCTCTTTAACCATCCTCATATTTTGTTTTACTCTCACAACAGCAAAGAGGAAAAAAAATCCCCAGAGTGGCTGTTATTGCACTCATTTTGTGAGTGTAAATGACTACAATTAACGTGGAACCCGACAGAGTGCCGGCACAGCTCGAATTATTCTTTGCCATGCCTTGCCTTGCAGTTATCAGGGGTGAATTTTATCTGCCGTTGTGCTGCCCATTCACCTAGCTTTGTGTGGTCTGACAATATCTCAACCCAAGGTGGTATATGGTTGCAGGCACTGCCGCTCTCATTATTTACAATGGCTAATTAAGATCCTGCTACAACCTTCATCCCACCCTTAATTCTTACGAAGCAGCCAACAAAAGGTTTTGATTTCCTTTTTGGCTGGAAGACCTTTTGGCTTCTGCAAAAAGGGGATTAAGAATGAAAGCACATAAAGGTATGTGCACAATCACAAAGTCATAACAGCTCTCCCAGTGCAGTCTCCCAGGAATGAAACGCAGCATTAGCAAGAAGGGCTAATTGGGACCGCTTTAAAGAGTGCACATTGTGTAGCTCAGTCCGGTAACACTTTTGATCAGGCAGACAACACAGCCACAAATTGCTTTCTTCCCCCTCCAAAATATCTGACCCCGCAGGAAACGGTGTTTTACCTTTCCCAAGGAATCCAGACAGGCAGGCAGGCAGACGGATGGTGCACACGGAGCTGTGTAATCTCCCAGATGCTCTGCAGGGCACAGCCTGCACAAGCCTAGCTCTCTGCCAGCTCTGGGCAGATACAGGGTCCCTATCCCTTGCCCTCAGGGTCCCCAGAGGCTGGTGCTGGCTCTGATGGTGATTGCCACTGTCACAGTCATGGCAACTTTAAGATCAGGCAGAGTCATACACAGGCAACTCACCGAGACTTTCTCCCCAGGGAGTGCTTCAGGCACTGCCATCAGCTGTGGGTTTCCAAGCAATTGCTCTGCGTCACCTCTTCGCCTTCCAGAGAAGTTTGGTCTCAGATCCCTGGTTTCAGGTTGCTTCTAGAGAGCCTCCCCATTGCACACCTTGCTCCAGAGCCTCCCCATTGCACACCTTTCTCTGGAGCCTCCTGACTGCCCATCTTGCCCCATGGGGATCAGCCCTCCCCACTGCGCTGTCCCCCCATGGGCAGGCACCCTATGCAGGCTCTCCTGTGGTGCTGTGGTCCCCAGAGCCTTTTCCCAGCCCAGAGGCCTCCCCTCTCTGTCCCTGCAACCCCAAGCCAGCTCTGCAAGTCAAGGGGAATCTGGTTCGTTAGCTCTTGGCAATGCCACCCCCCAAATGTCATGGCATGCAGGCATCTATGAAAACCAGAGGCCTGGGACATGTGTTTTTGTTTGTTTGGATGTGCCAACATTTCCAATGGCTCAGAAATGTGTGCCTGTGAAAGCTGCATGTGTGTTATTCATTTAGGATTATTTTCAGTCCTCATAATAGGAGGCTCATTTTATCCTTTTGAAAGCTCTCGAGCAGAGATGATCACAGCCCGAAAGCCTGCCATGGCTGTGACCATCTAAGCTCCACATAGCTGTCTCTCCTTGGAAAATGGTCCCACCAAGGAGTGGAAAGGTTTTCACTTTGTGCTCGTGTCAGATACACACATAAAGAGGCAGCTCATTTCTCTAGACTCCTTTGTAAACCCCAGCCAAGATTTTTACATTCTGATTCATGCAAATCTGATCATCTGATCAAAGTAACGTGCTACCTCCCAGGAACTCAGGCCCTGCTGGCTGGGCCATGGCCCATCCCTTGCACAGCGATGCCTTCCCTCTGGTTCCTGGCCGCTCCCTCTGGCCTCACACACAAATCCCTCTGGCCAGCAGCAGCTCCAGGCCTGTGCCGTGGTCACCTCCCAGCTGGCCATGGTCACTTCCCAGCTGGCCACGGTGGGCTCTGCTTCCATCCAGCTCCAAACTGGCCACCACAGGGGCTGCTGACTCTGCACAGCCTCACAACACACTGGGACAGCCTTTTCCTGCACCCTCGCTGCTCCACCCATGCCAGAGTGGCTCCTCTCTCCTGGGTAGTCTTATTGTGTACCCCAAAATGGGCACGTCTCTGAATCCCCAAGCTGCAAAGTTTTGGGGTGAAATTTCTCAATTACAAATTTCTCCCATGATTGCCATAGCTCATTGCATTCACTTGGGACAAAATCAGGTTCAGAATTTCCTCTTCAGCAGAAAAAAAACTAGCTCTTCCAAGACTGGGATTGCACAAGCCACTGAAAACACATTCCAAGGGAGGAAGAAGCCCTCAGCTGGGAAAGGGAACATCATCATCACCTGCAGTGCTTCCCCCAGCTGGGCCACACTGTCCTGCATCCAGGACATCCCTCAAAACATACCGTGAACCTCAGGATGCCTGCACTGCTTAACCCGGAGGAAACTCCCATCAGAGGCTTTGGTGCGGTTACGTCTTCTGTTATTTCTGGCTACTGAGGTTGTTTTTTTCAAAACAAAGGCAGCGTTTTCTATCCTTTAGGCCTGAGCAGACCAATTCATCTCTCTTTAGATGGGTTTGATGTGGCTTGGGAAACTCAACCAGTTGTTTTCCAAGCCCAGCATAACTCAGTTATGCTTCCTGTGGCTCAGCCACGGGTTCTCCAGCCTGGCAGCCACTGGGATGCGCAGACAGTTACCCTTTAGTTTGCTCCAATGCTGGGAATCAGCCCTTGCCCAGGCAGGTGTCAGCCACCTTCATGCTGCACTGGTTGGACTAAACTTTCCGTAATTTTCTGAGTAGAAACGAGTCCCACCCACAACAAACAGTCAGGGACTGGTGAGTACCAGCCCAGAGCTCACAGCTTGGCTTGTCTGTTTCAGTAACCACTAAACTCACAGGTCTTGATGGCCACAGAGCCCCCAGTAAGTGCCAGACCTTGATGAAGGACGGGGACTCTGGGGGATGCTCACAGTGTAGATCTCCTTGGGTTGCCACCTTGACACAGGCACTTAAAATGCCATGGGAGAAAGAAAACAGTGTTCTGAGCTTTGCTCCCATCAGCCAGAATTCAGCCTCTTATAAAAGGGTGGGGGGTGGGGGGGCAGAAGGAGGGCAGCAGGAATGGGTGGGACAGGGAGAAGGTCTGGGCTCTGCACCCATCCGTGGGCTCCAGAAAAGTTTCCATCCAGGGCCTCAGCAAGTGGAGAGAGGCAGCATTTGCTAAAGCAACAGAAAACTGCCAGAGGATTGAAGGTTCAGTGGGGGGCTCAAATCAGTTTCAACTGACAAATAGGCAGGGGAAACTATTTTACTCATCACATAATTGTTTTTTACCTTCAAAACTTATTTTTCCCTTTTTTTACCCTAAGAAATCACATGTATTTAAAGAAAGTAAATAAATCCTTAATAAGAGTGAATTAAATGTCTCCGGTAAACCCAAATCAATCCACTCAGAACTTTGTCTCACTTAAAAAGAAAAAAAAGGAAAAGTTTCAGTTTGACCTGGTTTTTCCTCCCTAATTTTTCAGCTCACACTGTTGGAAATAACAGTCTACATAGGTTACATCATTTGTGAGGAATCTCCTCTCATCTGTCTCCAAATGAATAACAACAAACATTCAAAAATAATTGAAGTTTTATATATATCCCTTGGCCATTCAGGTGGTATGGCTGGCACGAGACATAGGCACTTTAAACAGCTGTTGTGAATCTTAAGTATAAACTTCCACCCTTTGGCACAGCACCAGGAAATTCTGCATAGGAATATACCTGCTGCCTCACAGCAGACACAACCCACGGTGTTTAATACCTTGAGAGCTGAGAAAAGCTGTTTTCCCAGGGGACACCCCTGCTTTGTGTGACCCTTTTCCCTCTGTTGGATGAGCATGACTGAGCGGGGCTTGGGGGGATGTACAGACCCCCCCCCACACACAGAGCTCTTCTTCCTCCTGCACCAGCAGATACTTGTGTTGTAGAGTAATCCAATGGCCTAAAAAAGCCCAACCACCACTACACACACACCCATCCCTATTTCACACATACATTTTCACCTATTCCAACATTATTTCTCAAAGGCAGGCATGGTAACACAGCATGCTCTGGGAGCCAATGTAACCCATGTTTTCTGTTACACAACCTGTCCCAATAGAGCTGACTTCAACTGCTCAGTCAGATCTTCCTTGGTGGACAAACTCTTCTAAACAACACAAAGACCATCTTCTCCAGCTGGAGTCTAAAATCATAGCTGAACTCCCATTCCACGGCTTTTGTGAAAATACAGGGACACCAAATTGAGCAGAGAATCAGGGAAAGCTGATGGACATCACAAGGCACATGGTGCAGAACACCACCCCTATGGCTACACGTGTGCCTGTCAAGCCTTGCTCCAAAAGCTGGTCTAGGCTGCTAGTTTGCCTAAGCCAGATCTAACTTCCACCTCGCCATGTTTCCATGAGCAGGTAAATAAGCTGCTGCAAAGACCGAGGTGGTGCAGCAGGCAGGGCTGGGTTGAGCTCAGGCCTCACAGTGCTTTTAGGATCCTCCCCAAACTCTGCCCCACTCCAACATCCACCCACAGACACATAGGGCTCATAGGCCTGAGGGCATCCAGCCTGTTTAGACTATGGCCTTAACTCCAGAAGCCAGGGACATAGAAATTGGGTTTTCTTGTCACTTAAGGGCAGCAGCCCCTCCCCACACTACTAGGGCAGCAGCCCCTCCCCAAACTTCATTATTTTGACCTGACTGCTTCCTTCTCCCCTTGTTCCACCTCATGACATTTATTGGAGGATGGATCAGCCATGCTCCCAGAAGCTGTTATAATTACAGCTGCACAGATATCACACATGTTGATGTGTAAGAGATGCAGCTGAAGAGATCAGTTTCTATCACAGGTAGGCTACACCTGGGCAGGTGCAGAAGGGCAGGGCTAAATCTGCAAACATGCTCCTGGAAGAGGCTGCCCCACTGCTTCACACCTGTGAAAGCAAACTGCCCGTGTGACCCAGCACCAGGGGGATGATCCTGAGCTAAAGACTGCAAGGACAGCACAGGGAAACAAACACGGGTTTCCCATGCCTGTACTCCCAAGGAATTGTTGCCAAAAGCCAGCTGCTGGCCAAGAGGGGAAGATCAGGCTCTGTTGGGCACTCCAGGTCAGAGCCTGCCATGGCACTTGCAGACACAGAACAGAACAACTCTGCTGCTAAGCAGGAAAGACTACACCAGCTTCGTGGCTCCAGCTGCAGGGATGTGAACTCAGTCACCCTCTGACAGCTCTGTGGCAGAGGGTAGGAAGACCAGGGCAGCTTGGCAGGGGGCTGGAAGGCACCTTGCACAGGGACCAGGACACTCTTTGTCCTGTTGGCCAGTGGTAAGCCGCAGGCAGGGCACAACACCACCACGGTGGGTTGTGGGGTGAAGGGTTTGCCCTGCCTGGACCAGACACTGGACCTAAATGAGTTGTGACCACTGACCCTTCACCCTCACAGGGACAGCACGGGAGATCCACCACCCTGAAGGTCTCACCAAACATCTCTGGTTTGTGCAACATGCTCAAAAAACTTGGACCCACAAAGTTTCCCTCCTGGGCTCAGTGGCTCCTGCACCCCACAAAGCCAGCCCGGCGTTAGCAGCCTGTGCCTCTCTCTGATCTCAGATATCAAAGCATTGTGACTAATCCAGCAGCATTTCTGAGGCAGTATCTCCAATATGCTTGTATTAATGCCAATTAAGCAGAGCACTGGTTAAAGTGTGCCCGCTCAGAGCTCCATGCACATTAGTGCCATCACAGAGTGTTACATCCCTTGCTCTTGAGGAGAATCCCAGAATAGCAATTAAATCCTCATTAACAATCTTCAATTATAAAGTAAATCAAATGCAAAGCCTCCATGGGAAAACTCAGCCCATATTCAGGGTGACTGAAGATTTTTAGAAAGGACAAAATGAGGTTAAACACCACAGACAAGCTACTTCTCTGCTCTGACAACCACCTCTAACCAGCACCTGGCCTGAGCCCTGAGCACAGCCCAGGCAGGAGTACCATGTGCCCCGTGCACAAGGCTGTCCCTCACTGTGCACAGGATGGATTTTCCCTATTTCTGTTCAGTCTTTGAATGTCTCCTACCCAGAGCACCCTTCTGTCCAACGTGAAGGTCCTCTGAAGGGGACATGGGACAAATTCTCACCTTTGCCCCTGCTTTTGTTGTTAATAAAGCCTGAAAGCAGATGTTCAAATACAAATGCTTAATGTGCACCATCAGCCAACAAATCCCTCCAGCATCACCTAATCCAGGTGAGCATCAATCTCCTCACCACACTGCCTTTCAACAGCCTGAGGAACCTGTCCCACTGTTGTCCAGGAAATACTCCTGTAAACTGATGACATGAGAGACAGAGGGCCCAGTTGCATACCAGTTGTATGCCCCTCACTCCCATGTGTTAATTTCCCATTGTGAGACAGGGAGCAGATCCTCTCTGGTTGCTCCCAGTCTGAGTCTGGAAGAAGAGATCCCTTCTGCCCGCACTGCTCCAGCCTTTACTGCCCCCACCCCTTTGAATTTCTCCAGTAGCAAACAAACCCTGTCATTCTAACAGTGAAACCATCAGGGCCATGGCAATATTTCAAGGAGAAGAAAGGCATCCATAAAACCTTTCTCACTCTGGAAATCAACTGGGTGTTTCCTCTTGGAGGTACTAACACAGCCAATCTCCAGTTGCTCCCAATCCTCCACCCCAGCACTCCTCTGAACTTTCCCCAAATCCTTCCCACATGAATCAGTCTGAAGACAAAGCTGGCAAAGCCTTCCAGCCCCCACCAAACAATTCCACCCTTGGGTCCCGCTCCTGTGCTTGTCTCCAGGTGCCCCAGGAGAGCAGCTCCCAGTAATCCCCTGGACAGGGGCTGTTGAGTGACCTCCCATGCTTAGCTGGCATGAGGCATCACCTGCACAGCTGCCCAGCTCCTCCTGGAGCAGCGTGGAGTGACCCTGCTTAGCACTGCTCATTTTTCTCCAGGTTTGCAAGGTTTGGAGACTGGTTCAGATAAGCATCCTCAAGCTTGCATGCTTATCTGCCCCATCTCCCAAACAGCTTTGATCTGCAGGATTTGGCTGCAGCTTTCAAAGTTATCTTGGGAAAGCTTGTTCTGGGGAGAGTCATTCTCCTGATTAACAAGAAAATCTTTCTTAGTGGCTCTGAGCATTTCCAGCCCTGGCTGTACCCAGGGAATATAGACAGAGAGAAGGGAAAGCCGAGCAAGCTTCTCCTTAGAACTCCACCTGGGCTCCATCAACATTCCAGCTAAAATCTGAGGTCAGATACTTCATCTTGCTTCTTTTCCCCACTTTCTCTTTGTGAGGCACTTTACATCACCCATATCCTGTGCAGAATTCCTGGAAGGAAAGCTGGCTGGACTGACCAAGGAAACAAGTTCCTGGATGAGCTTGGTGAACCATGCAGGACAAGGGAGAGGGATTTGTCTGGCTGAGGGCAAGTTTTAAAAGGCACAATTTTGAATTAAACAGCTGAAAGCAAGAGCCCCTCTAAAAGCTCTAATGAAAGAAACACAAGCCACACGTAAGTATGTGTTAATGCAGTCAGATACTCATTTTCCAGTTTACTTTCTGCTTGGCCACAGCTTTAGGAAATATTACTTGGACTGCAAGGTATCAAATGTGCTGCTCTTGAAAAACGCTGGTGTGGGTTCTCTCACACTCAGCCCACCCTCACCCCACTGAGGCTCTTCCTTGTGGCAACAGCCAGGGAGCAAGAGGAAGATGGTATTAAGGAACAGGAGGAACTACAGAACCAGCAATGAAGTTTATAGTGGGGAAACTGCCCCGAACATTTCCTGCTGGCCTCGCATAAAGGATAAATATGCATTTAAAAACCATTACTCAGGGAGGGGAAAGAAGTGTGAACAGCAAAAATATGTACATATGTTTTAAATAATTTTTTTAATTGTTGAGGCAGTAATACTTGGTTCATGGAACTGCAATATACAGAGAGATGAAATAAATAGCTTATATATATATAATATATATAATATAGCTGGTTTTAAAATATTCCCTTATCATTGGTGTACTAGGTCATCTTGTAGTCACTTGAATGTAGTTAGCAGCATTCTCCAGAAGTGAGCGGGATGCAGGATCACGGAGCCGTGACTCCCAATGTCGTCAGGAGGGTTACAGAGGGTCGGTGCGCCGAGAGCTCCACGGGCTCGTCCCTGCAGCCGCCGCCTGTCCTGGCCGGCGGGCAGCAGGCAATAAATAGATTACTGCAACCGGCACTTGGCGGGGCAGGGTCTCAGTAACTTTGGGAAAAAGAACTTTGGTTTTCTTTGGTTTTATTTATTTATTTTTAATCATTCTTTTTTTTTTTTTTCCCTCTGGGGATATGCTTGAGAAGTTGTCCTTTCCAAAAAAAGCAAAAGAAGCACCTGTGTGTCATCAACAAGAAGTCAATTTAAATAGAGCAGTAATTTCATTTTTCAAGTCACAATAAATCCCGAACAGCTTTCCCCAGCATTTGCCATCTAGTCTTTTATTAATTTTTTTTATTTTTATTTTTTTTAAACACAATGTACAAAAATAGAGCTTCTTCCTTATTTTTAATGTAAAAATATTCCTCTGGTGCAGTTTTTTTGTTTTTTTTTTTTTTTTTCTTGTGGTTTCTTATTGTGACACTATTTTTGTCTGGTTTTAGCTGGGGTTGGTGGGTCGTATTCTCTTAGTCCTCTTGGTGACTGTTGTGTACTTGAAAGGTTTCTGTATCTCCATTTGCCCCTTTGGGTATCTCTTCATAAAGTGTACATCTTGCTGGTTTTCCCGGGTCTTGGGCCCTTTCCGTGGCCTCCCTTTTTTGGTGAATCCAACATACCAGCCTGAATATTTTGCAGACATCAGTGCCGTGTAGTTGTTTTCTAGGACTTTTTCAATGAATACACACTCCTTACTGGTGCCATCAGGCTGAAAAAGGAAAAAAAAAAAAAAAAGAAAAAATAAATAATCCAAATGCAAGCTCAGTGACCAAAACCCAATTTGGCATAAATAAAATCATCACATCTGGACCTCTTTTTTGGTTCAAACATTCTTAATAAGAGCCATAACAAGCATCAGCTAAAATTTTTATTTTTAAGCATGAAAGCGTGAGGTCATAATTTCTTTTCCTTAAATGTTCTTATCCAAGGGGAGAAAAATTTTTCAAAGACAACAGTTACGTTTATCCAGTCCAGTGCCTTCAACTGCAAGCAAAGCAAGACATCCAGCTTTGCTTTTTTTCCTTAGGGAGAGAGGATGAATTGAATTCATGCCAGGGAAACATCATACTTAGTCAGAAAAAAACCAAACCCCAGAATCTCACATGGCCCAAACAACAGCATTTCCCCTTCTACCCCTCACTCCTGAAATACCTCATGGGCTTTCACCCACAACTACCCAAATCCCACTAAAATTATGACAAGCTTCAGTCTAATTCTCCACAGCAATTTGAAAACTCTCCCCCAGGTGATCCCAGGGCAATCCCTGGCAGATGGACCACACATGGTGCTCCAGGGGTGCTGGAGCCACTGGGGTCCCCGGGACCCTGGAGAGCCCTGAAGCCAAACTGGGCTCAGCTCAGCCTGGAGATCCTACTAGACCCAGAACTGGGCTTTGAACATGGCAGAACAAGGATCTCTGCATTCAGGACTCTCACCCAGCACAGGCAGCACTGGAGGGAGTGACAGCATCACACATCTGCATCTTCAAGTCCTTGAGCACAAAGGAAGTTCTTCTCACCCATAACCTTCTGCCAGAAAACATTTTGCCCTTTAACTGCTGAGTTACTGGTGCTGTACCTAGAATGTCACATGATTTGATTTATGCATCAGAAGATATTCAGGAGTAGACACAGGATAAGTAGATATAAACCATCGCACAGGACTTCATTTAAAGCTCAGCAAAGTCAAAGGAAGGATTTCCATCATAGCCCAATTCAGCTTCCCACTGATATCAGATGAGTGTTTTGGAACTGCAGGCCTACTACAATGAAACCCTGCCCACCCAAACTAAACACTGTCAGACCCTCTCAGTTTTACCCATCATATCCTGAGGGGCAGGGAAGACTCAGCAGTGTGAGCTGCTCAGTCCCCAGCCCCGGCTCTGCCTAGGGGCTCCTCTGGGCACGAGGCTGGGGTGAGGAGCCGAACCCTGCATGGTCACCATCCCTTCCCCAAGGACAGCTCAGCCTGCCCTTGCAGGGCAGCCATCCTGAAATGTGCTGCACAATCCCTGTGGAGTTTGCTGCAGTTTGTGGGAAGGGCAGGGGATCACGGAACAGGAGGGAACCCCTCTGGGCCATGCTGCACAGGCTTCCCTGCACCCCTGAGCCCCAATCACCCACAACAGGGGAACCATCAGGCACCATGACCCAGGCTGGAGGCATCCACAGAAGAAAGCCAGGATGGCTGATCATCACCAGCCCCCAGGGCCAGCCATTCCTCCAGGACTCCATGAGGACTCTTAGCAGAGCTTTGGTTCCATGTGTGTGACAGAAGGTGATGTTTGCCCTGAAGTCAGCACTGTACCCTCCTGCCTCGAGGCTTTCGGCACCAGGGAAGGTCTCATTAAGAGGGTGAATTCTGGCAACTCTTCCAACAGTTCTGCTAATCCAGGGCCTGCACAGGGGCTCTGCCTTAGGACCAGCAGTCTCCATCCAGGATAGGCACAAAGGTCCTCATTTACCATCCACAACTGGAAGCTCACAAATGCTTTAATGAACAGCAGAACTGGGCAAAGCTCAGTGATTCCAGTTCCTGGGGGTGTCATTCTCCAAGTCCTGGGTTTGATCAAAGCCACATGAGTGGCAAAGGGGGAAATCAGTCAACACCACAGGGTTCCACCAGATTTCAATGGGAAGCCATAAAACCAGCTCCAGGTTTCTCAGGGCCCAGCCCACTACAAACCCTTCCCCAGTGTGGAGAATTTTTAAACAATACCATGGCTGGGATTCAAATCCACCCAAACCCAGGTGCCTGTGAACCGACCGGATCCATACCGCAGGTAATTGGAAGGGTTGTTCCCCCCATGCTCGTGGGAAGGGACTGGATTTGAGCCCTGACCTTGTTGCTAGGAGAATTAAGGGTTTTTCATGCAATTTGGGAGGGTTCAGCTTCTACTGCAATGTCAGTTTTTCAAGGAAAATGAAGACTGGAATGAAAAGAAAACATGTGTGTAGGAGGGGGGGAACTTATTCTATTAATAACAAGAAAGTATTTACTTATACCTTCAAATTTGCTGACAGAGCCTAAGACGGAGACAGGAGGTAGAGGAATAACAAGGTGCAACTTCAGGCCAACCTCAGGGCTAATTTGAAGTAAACAAGGTGCATGAGATAAAATAACTTCGTTCTGGAAGAGGAAGAGCTAAATGGTTTGATAACATGAAATTACAGCAGCATTTACAAGTACCTAGAGATAAATCAGGATAAGGACCTCACTTCCCCAAACAGAGCATTCCTATATGTGCTAAGACATATCACAGACACACAAATTATTTTCAAACACTGACAAGATAATTTTACAGTTTCTTTTATGATCCCCAACATGATAAATCATTCACACAAGTTACCTACACCATGAAGAACTGTACTCACAGCAATCTATTAGGGGGAAAATCAATTTGTGAGGGTTTTCAGTAATTTTTAAGCATCAGGTGCCCAACATTTAAAATGTAACCAGTTCCCTACTTAAGCCATAGCAAAACACACTTTGGGTCTGTCAGCCATCCCCTCACTCCTTCAAAGAGAGGGGGGTGAAAGAGAAAAGGGAGAGAGCTTTGGCCAAGCATCATCCCTGCTCCAGCCACAGGCTCACCCTTCCCCAGGAGCTCCTGGTGCAACCGACCCAGGGCTGCACCCTCTGTCACCAGCGCAGCTGGAGCTGCTGCCAAGGCACATTCCATACACACTGCGCTGGCAGGGATGTGCTCTGCACAGCACTCACCCTCCAAAACACGGAGCTTTGTGTTTGCAACTGATTCTTGACAATAAAGAAATCCTTGAAAAGCCTCAGAGCTGCACAGGGGCTGTCTGGTCCAGTGTAATGCCCTGGCCATAGGACAGAGGAAGTATCACACCCAGCCCCACATCCCTGAACCCTCCACAGTAGGAACGAGGGCTTCCTGTGTCCCTTGTGTGCCCCACTGGCTGCTCCTGCCTTTTGGCCTCACCATCCCACTGGCAGCAGCTCCAGCCACGCTCCCTGCTCAGAGCAGGACACAGCAGAGGCACAACCCTGCTCCTGCAAAGGCTCTCTGCAAGTCAGAGACTAAATTGTTGGTGTTGGCCCAGGGGCTGCTGCCTGGCCATGCAACAAGGCCATGCCACCTGGCAGGTCAGCTCTTTGCAAAGAAATCATTCAGAGCATGTTTTTGTTTAAACACAGCCCAAGAACTTTGGGAAGATGTGACATCTGTTAGCAAAAATTTCTGATAAATGCCTTATAAAATGCCTGATCTAAATGCCACCTTCCAGGGAAACCTCTGGGGTGTGGCCCAGGTCTGCACAGAGTAAGGGCAAAGCGCAGCCTGAGCAGCATCCAAGGGCCGGCTCCAGCAGAGCATCTCCTGGAACAAGATGGAGAGCAGCCCCGCTGGCAGTGGATCAGTGCCCAGCGCCAGGCAGGACCTGAGTGGTGCCAGAGATTTTACAGAGCAGGGTCAGAGCAGCAGCAGCCCGGGCTCAGCCTGCAGTTCGGGGTTCGAGGAGAGTTTCTGCAGCGGGAGCCGGCTCCAGCCCGTGCAGCTGAGCCGAGGGGCCGCGCTGGGCCGGGGCTCTCCAAGCAGCAGCCCCGGATTGTTTGTGCAGAGCATTTGGTGAGGGGCTCTCCAGTCTTAAACGTGAAACATGTTGAACTGACACTAAAGCAGAATTAAGTGCCAAAGCATTTGCTGCTTCTACAATTACACTCCGGAGCGCTTTGGTGCTCCTGCTCTCCTTTTTATGACCCAACTTGGTCTTATTGTAGTTTGGCTTTCTCGTTTTAAGTTCTCCAAATGGAAAGGATCAAAGAGCTCTTTGTTGTCGTAGCAGGAGCGCTCCTCGGAGCGAGGCATTCCTGCCACGAACAGCTTGCAGCTCAGGGGGAATTCGCGGCCGCTCTGTGCCACCAGCCCGAGCCAAAGCATCAGCAGGTGCAGCCGCCGCCCCCGCCCTCCCCCGCAGCCGGCCACGCCGAGCCACCTGAGCAGCTCTTTATGGCACACGGAGGCCAGGGCAGGTTTTCCCATTTACGCTTCACAAATCTGGCGCAGTGGGCACCGAGAAATCCAAACTTCCCTCGGCTTTCACAGCAACAATGAGCTCGCGGCAGTAGCTTGGATAACAGCGAGGAGCGGGGAGAGAAGCCTCCAGGACGGAAAAGTTTCTCTATTTGCGAAGACAGGGGCACAAATTAAGCTGTTGTTAGCTGAGCTTAGGTTAAAACACTTCCCCTCCTCAAGCGCTGCAGTAACTAGGAGCTCTCTGGGTGAGCGACTGGCGATGTGCTGCAAATAACAAAAAACCCCAAACACCACCAAACACGTCCGTGACATCCCAGAAATGCCATCTTGGCACATGGCACATAGAGTCTCAGCACTCTAAGTGAGAGGAGGCTGAGTCTCCGGTTTAATTATCGCCTTTTTGCCAGCTCAGCCCCCAGGCTCAAAGTCAAACTGGTGACGCCAGCCCTCCGTACAATGGAGAGCATCTCCCTCTGCGAGGGAAGCAAGCCCCCACCTCCCAAAAATTCTGGAGCAGGGAAAGCTACCACTCAAGCAAAAGGTTTCCAAGAGGTGCACGCGCCCAGGCTTTTTCAAGGAAAACCGCTAAAAAGGGACCCTTCCTGCACCCATCCTTCTCTCCCCCTCCACAGACGGACAGAGGGAGTTCCCAAGCCCTGGCACCCCACCGTGCTGGTTTTCATGCCAGGCTCAGGTGTGAGGCACACCCACTGAGCTCGGCAATCATTTCAAAGGGCTGCTGAAATTCCCTGGGACGCTGACACTGTTACATTCACCCATTGCATTACACAGATGAAATCCCGCCCTGTGTCTCCTAAATTTCACAGCAGTGACAGCAGGGAAGGCTCGGGTTTCCGGGAGCAGCACGGCTCAGCACTCCCCGTGAGCTGCTCCTGAAGGATGGCCAGCTGAGCACCCAAGGCTGGTGCCCCAAACACCACTGATAACCCCGGGCAGCCGCAGAGCTGCTCCCCCAGCAGTGCCCAGAGACGCGAGGCTTTCAGGAAGCTCCTTCTCTGCAGTTTTGCACAAGCTCAGCTCAAAGCCAGAGGGCCAATGCTCCAATGCCCAGAGCCTCCTCTAGACTCGCTCCACATGGCTTGGAAAATGCCAGGTGGAAGGAGGCAATACAGGAGCTGAGTTAATGTCACAGCTTTTAGTACTGCCCTTCTCCCCCTTGACACACCCACACACACACCCACACACACACACACCCCCACACACACACCCACACACCCACCCCAACACCCCCACACACACCCCCACACACAC
>JAYDZK010000039.1:561727-577176 GCA_034509185.1 Euphonia xanthogaster | reverse complement strand
AATTTCATGAGAATCTCAGCTTCTAAATTTTCAGAAAAATAATTCAAATTTTTTTCCACAGGTTGCGGGGGAAAAAGCCTGATCAGATAAATGCAGAAGATTCTGATGGCCCAACCACTTTTATTTAGTGGTTTTGTCATCTCATTGCTTTTAAGACCTTTGCAATCCTGCCGGCTCTGATTCCAGATTTTTGGACACTTGAGACAATTCTTGATCAGGTCTCCCAGTCCAAAGTATGGCAATGTCCAAAGCTGGTTGGCTTCAGGATCCAGTGCATGTGTTTATTTGGATGACTTAAACTAAAAAAAAAAAATCTCACAGGAGAGCAAAGACCAGACTGCAGTTACAAACAAGATCTGAGCGAGACCCAGCAAAAGCCATGTCAAGTTCTGCTTTTGCATGAGATGCCAAGTTGGAATGTTTTATGCCTGAGCATGTCACAGAGAGATCCACAAAACACATGTTATTAAACCTGACACCCCACCAATCCTGCTCATGTTTATGTTGCAAATTCAGCATTCAAAATTGTTAGGTTTTACAAGCCCCTTTCAAGCAACCCGAAAACTGTGCAACTCCTGGAAAAATTCTGGATAAGCATCAAACTCCAGTGAAACTTAAGAGTTCTGCCCCAAATCCAAGATGCAGTTAGGTGTGGTTTTAAATATACAAGCTGAGGAAGGCAAACACCTCATGTACTGCACCAGAGTTCCAAACTGCAACCCCAGCGTGCCCCTGCCCTCTCCACACACCTCCTGGCACCTCTGCAGCGCCCCTGGCTGCCAGGATGGCCCTGGCACGGCAGGCACTAGGAGCACGGGCACCCAAATGTCAACAGGACTGGGGCATGTGGAGGGCACCAGGCTTGGGGCTCATCCTGGAGTGTCCTTACCTCAGCCCCCAGCCCTGCAGTGAGGAACTGGTTCTCCACCAGCAGCTTTTCAAAGACAGCTTTCCAAGAAAGTTTAACCTCACTCTCAACCAAAGCCAACTGGTGAAAACCAGAAAGGCTTTGGAGAATCCCCTGGTGTCTCCCACCTAGGTGAGTCTCCTTCCCTGCAAAGGGAGGCTCCTGCTGAAGCCTCCACAGCTCCTTCTCCCATGGGGCCAGAGGAGTTTCAGGGGCCAAGAGCACATTTACAGGCCACGGTGGGCACCTTCAGTCTTTGATGCTGTCAAGAGTTTTTTAGCCAACTTTCCTGACTAAACACACACATGCCTCAAGAAAACCCCTATTTTAAAGCTGTAATGTAAACAACTCCAAATTATTACTATCCCCTAAAGGCTACTGCTGGCAGGCATCAGTGATAAAGCTCTGCCAGAGCAGTCTGGCATCTAGCAACAATTTGTTTGTTGTCCTGCAAAAATAAAGAGAGCCTTGCCATATGGTATTAGCAACTTTCTGGTAACATTAAGAAATATATTGGCTTGGAAAGCAGTTATCACACCAACAAAAATGCTGTGTCTGAGAGGCAGGTCTCTGCTGCAAGTGGCACCAGCCCAGTGGTGCTGGTCAGCGCTGGGAGAGGCACTGGTGGCCAGCCTGGCTGTGCCACCTCCTGTCCCCTGTAGCAATGACATGGCCCTGGCACAGCCAGGCTTTGGCTGGCACAGCTTTTGTTCAGGAGCTGGGCTTTGTCT
The DNA here is from genome assembly GCA_034509185.1 of Euphonia xanthogaster. NCBI lineage: Eukaryota > Metazoa > Chordata > Aves > Passeriformes > Fringillidae > Euphonia > Euphonia xanthogaster. The sequence continues at coordinate 575,538 of JAYDZK010000039.1, read as the reverse complement.
GGGGACTAAAGCTCAATGCTGCTCGTTGGGAGTGCTGGGAGGGCCCCAGTGCTGCAGACGTGGTGTCAGGGGACACGTCCCCAAGAGGCACCCAAATGATCTGTCACCTGTCTGGAGCTCTGCCTCAGCCACCCAGCTGCCCACAGCTTCCAGCCCTTCACCAAACGGCTTCTCCCCTCTGCTCACATTCAGCTCAGAGAATGGAGGAATAAAATCAAACTCATTAAAATGCTTTTACGAAAATAATGCCCCTGTATGCCCCAATACTACTATGATTTTGAGAGCGTGTGGACACCAGATCACTGAGGATCTTTGAAAGAAGGTGGGAGTGTGAAGTACCCTCCCCACAGATACCTGCTGCTGCCTGAGCACCAGCATTGACCAGACTGCCTCATCCCACAGGGGGATGTCAGGGAACTTCCCTGGAGACAGTGCTGGGGTCAGGAGATGCTCTGCTCTGCTCCCCATGCAGCAGCCACCCACCCTGGCTGTGCCCAAAAGAAAGGCATCCTTTGATGGTTCAGCTTCACACAGACCCCTGACTACAAATGCTCTCCAGCCAGAGGATGGGACAGGGCAGGGAAAGGCAATCTCTGCAGCATCCTGCAGTTCTAGGAAGCTGGATGTGCTGTAAGGACAGGCTCAGCAAGAGCAGCTGGAGCCCTGCTCAGCCCAGGCTGCTCCTCGCTCTGGGAGACTTCAGTGGCTTAGCCTTGCCAGCCTTCAGCAAACACAAATGGCCTCATCTCAATGCACGAGATAAGAGAAGCTGAGGCAGAGAGAGAAACCACTGAAGGACTCCCAGGAGAACCAGTTAGAAGCTCAAGAACTCCTCCAAAGAGACCATCAGCTCCTCTTTGCCTCTAACACTGAATTACTGCCAATATTCACAGTCGTTGTGTTCTAGATGACTTGTCACAAGTGGACAAGTCACATTGTGCCTCTCCTTGGAAGAAGAACTGCACCTTTGAGGCCTCTTCCCCCTGTGTTTGTAAGAAGCCTGATATAAATAAACAGGTTTAATAATTTTTTTTAAAGACAAAAAAGTTTCTCAGAAAAGCAGCTGGCATTCTTGTTTTGAATTTTCATATTTTCATCTCTCTCCTTGAAGTGCAATTCCACCATAAAGCCTGGAGAAGAGAGAGCTCTAGGAAGAACTTATTGCAGCCTTTTAGTATTTCAAAAAAGGTTAAAGAAAGATGGGGACAAACCTTCCAGCAGGACCTGTGGCAGTAAAACAGGGAGTAATGGCTTTAACTAAAAGAAGATAAATTTATACCAGATATAAAGAAGAAACTCTTTACTTTGAGGGCACTGGCACAGATTATCTAGAGCAGCTGTGGCTGTCCCTGGATCCCGGGCAGTGTCCAAGGCCAGGTTGGACATTGGGCCTTGGAGCAGCCTGGGACAATGGAAGGTGTCTCTGACATGGCAGGGGGTGGAACAGGATGAGTTTAAGGTCCCTTCCAACACAAAAAATTCTGTGATTTCATAATAAAGTTCAGTGGTCCACTGAAAACCTCAGGAAGACCAGAAAACTCAGGACCAACAATTTTTATGTAGCTCCAAAAACCCATGGTCAAAGAAACAGATGGGCAGAAGTAAAAAGAAATAAAATTAAATGTTTCTTGGGCCTTCTTCAAAACAACACCAAGAATCCACAAAAAACACAAACTCTAGTTTGTTTTCCGCAGGTGCTGCTCACCTGTAACAGAGAAGTCACTGCTGTACAACACATCCCATGTCTTGTTTTCCAAAGCATCACAGAGTGCCAGTGACCACAGCAGCTGCTGTTATAACAAAGTCAGGAGCCTGCCCAAAACAGCCCTGAGCCCTTTGGCCACTGCTGCCTGTGAACACAACAGCAGCACCCGAGAGAGGCAGAACCCATAAGGTTTGGGGGTTTTGCCTCTCCCAGGTGGAGCAGGCTCCATCAGAGGGCTCTGCTGGGAAACTCTGGTGGAGGTGCAGTCATGAGAAATAAGGACACAAAGGCTGCTCCTCTTACCCCTGGGGGGTTAATCTGCTTCCCTGCAACACAGCCAGCTCCAAGGTGGGGAAAAGCCCATCCACCTCTGGAGCTCTTGTGTTCATCACCAGTTCCAGCTGTGGCACTCTTTGTAGGTGAGTATGGGACACAAAAGGGGCTAAATTCAAAGCAGGTTTTCAACTGGGGGGGATCCAAAACTGCTGAGTGAGGAGGGGAACAGAGCCAGATGGCATGTGCTGGTCTGGCTGGGGATTCTGCAGTGCAAGGCAACAGGAAACGAGCAGAGGAAAGGCCCAGGTTGGTCCCATGGCTCCTCTCCTGCCAAACGAACATAGCAGGACAACCATGGAGCAATCACTTCGTGGGCTTCATTCCCCTCCACCCCCAGACTGAACTTAAATATTTGTATAAGCCCAGGCCTAACTTTTATCTCATGTTTTCCTTGGGGTTTACTGGCTGTTTAGAGCATTCAGGCTAAAAAGCATTCCCTCAAACTCGTGCCACAAAGAGAGCTGAAACCATGACACTAATTAAAACCACACTCTTTGGTATCAAGAAGACATGCTATTGTTTTCTTTTGTTGCTCATGAGGAGTTGTTAATGTGGGCAACACGTCTGGAACATTTTCCTGCCCAGCGCTGTGTTCCCTCCGGCCCAGCTCGGCTGCTCTGGGAACTCATCACAGGCCGGGCTGGGAGGGCAGCAGTATTTACAAGAGCAGACTTATTTATTCTTTGTAACAAAACATTTGCCAGCTTAACACCATGAAAAGCACATCCTGGGGGGAGAGGGGGGAAGGTTCACGCTGCCTGAAAGGTGACAAGTGAAACAAGTGTCCTGCCTCAGTGCCAGTGGGCCAAATCAAGGGATGAGCCTGAAATACACACTCCACACAAATATATGGTATGCTTGCAAAAACTGATGCTGACTTTGCCAGCATGCTCCTGGACACTCCATTCCGAACAGGACAGGCTGTGGGCTGCCCTGTGCCACTGCTGACCCACCTGGGGCAAGGTCTGCTGAAGAAAAAGGATTTTTCTAAGATTCTGTGTTCAGTTTACCCCACCTGAGTGCTTCTAGGATCTCCGTGACTGGTATCAGCACCTCATAAACATTAACAACATTATCCTTGCAACATTTCTGGGGAAAATGCTCAGATCTGGGAAAAATGCTATGATCACATTTAAAGGATGGAAAATTAAGGCACAGAAAAATATAAGATAGGTTTGTGTCCAATGCAACCTTCAAAGGCATCCAACAGAGTTTAAAACCAGTTAAAATAATTTCCCTGTCCAAGACCAAACAATGGGGGTCCCATGCAGGGTGGTAACACAAGTGCAGGAAGCAGAGACAATTGGCTGCTTTGCCCCAGCCCTCCCAGAGTGCTGATCTCCATTTCTCCCTGATTTTAAGCAGTACCCTGGATGCCTTCTGCCTCGACAGGTAGCTCCAAAGCAGGTCAGGCACAGGGTCCCAGCTAGCAGCAAATAACCTGGGCTTAGCCTCCACAGAGCATCTGATCCCCAAGGAAGCACAAGTGGAAGAGGGATGGGTCCTCCAGGGAAGGCAGTGTCCCACAGGTGTCACTCCTGGGACCACAACAGTAAATAATTTTTCATCAAAGCCATTTGGTTTCTGGTTTCTGTTTGGGAGCATGGCTTTCACCGCCTTCACTAAAAACAAAGCTCTGCTTCCCTTTTTCACAGCCACAAAGATGCTAGATTTGAACTCCTGGTGGTGCAAAGTGAGTGCAGCTGAGGTTTGAAGACTGGAATACTCTATTTGACATTCATTTTTTGGTGGCATTTCAGCTTTGCACAAGCCTCTGCCTGGTTAGCAAGCCTCCAGCTTTTCCAGCAATAAAGGAGGACTGTGTGAATTACAAAAATACTACTTCAGCACTCAAGCTGGGCTAAAGAGGTGAGCACACTGTAATTTGTTATATGCTTCCACTGGAGAGGCATCCCCGATGTTCAGATTCCAGTCCTGGCTCTGCCATGCCAGTCCCTGGCTCCTGGCTGCCAGGAAGGAGCTTTCTGCTGCCCAGCACGAACGACAGCACAGTGCTCTGCTTGCCCTTCTACTCTGAATTCTTCCCAAAAGGAATTCTAGGGAAATTCATATTTGAGTGTTCCCCTAAAGAAAGATCAGGTGGGGGGGGTCTGTGGAGGTGGCCATGGCACTGGGATGCTGAGGTGACATCTCACATGAGGCACGACCCCGTGCACACCTGCAGCAGCACTGGAGAGCCCTGGGAGGCTGCAGGGCTCCTTTGGCAGCCTGGGGGGGCTCAGGAGAGCCCCTGGGAGAGCGAGAGCTGCCCTGAAAAGCCCACATCCCCCGTCCTGCTCCTTATTTGAGGCTGACAGACAAGGCTCAAACCCATCATTACAGCCTTGAGGAGGTTGCTCAAGGTAACACTCAGGTTACGGATGAATTAATAGGAAACACTTACCTTCCCCACTAGCTTGCCTTTCCTGTTCATGCAAAGGTAGAAATCTGTCTCCTTCCCTTTGATCCGGACTTGACTTCCAAAAGTGTCTGTTTCCACTAGAAGCTGGGCTTGGAAAGGAAGAAGAAAAGAAAGCATTTACCAGTGTGGTCCCATGAAGGCACAGGGTGCAGAGCTCCCCGGGGCACTGTCCCAGTGCCCAGCTGAACCACACCCTGCCCAGGCACTCTGCAGGGCACAGCCCCAGGGAGCACCAGGGCCGAGCTCATGGCCCGGTGCAGGACTGACACCTCTCCACTCACTCCCACACAGATACCCTGGATTTAAAGCTGGTTTACCACAGAATAACCAACAGACGTGTGGGCTCCATCTGTCACACCAACCCCACCACCACCAGCATTAGCTCAGTGTTAATAGAACCAGAGAATTGCTTATGTTGGAAAAAAAATCTGAGATCATCAAGTCCAAAACTGTTCCTCCAGCACTGTTGTGGCCACCACTACACCCTGTCCCCAGGTGTCACATCTACATGGCTGTTAAACACCTCCAGTGATGGTGATGCCACCACTGCCCTAGGCAGCCTGTTCCAAAGACAATGCTCTCCTTCACACTGCAGGAGGGTTCTTGGAGGGTAAGAACATGGATTTTATTCTCATGAAGATGAAAGATTAGCATGACAAGAAAGAAAATCTTTTCCCCACAGCCAGCAGCCTTCAAACACTGCACAGAAGTGGTTCAGCCACACACGCCAGTGCAAAACATTACAGTGACCTCCTGAAGGTCACCACAACAGCTAGCAGGGAGAAATTTGGCACTGCTTGTTCTGTCTGATGCACACCCACCGTGCACATGTCCTCCATGCCTTGTTGTGCATCCAGGAGGTCACAAATTTCTTTCTGGCAGTCCAGACTGAGGTCTCCGGCTCTAGCTGGGAGAAATGAGGCCAATCTCAGTGTCTTGCAGGGTATGCCAGGGCTGGTTTGCAGCAGAAGCCATGGCAGAGGACAGATTTCTGCTGCATCTCCATAAACCCCCTGCTCTGCCACAGCTGTACCTGCAGAAGGGGCCAGGCTGCCACCCTGACAAGCAGTGTGCCATCATCATCATCATCATCATCATCATCATCATCATCATCATCATCATCATCATCACCATCATCATCACCATCATCATCATCTCAAAAACCCAGACAGATTCAAATCCAGCCTTTTATTCCATCTCTAATCTAAACACAAATTCTAGTCATGCTTAAGATTCGGATTCCAGGAATTTCCCCAGAGAGGCAGGAACAGGCAGACTGGACATTTTGGTTCAGATCCATCTCTGACATGGAGGAGGAGAAAGGAGACATGGTTGAAACACAATGCAAGAATGTGTGAGTGTCAGCAAGTGCAGCTCCATGCTCCTGCTCTGGAAATACTCATGCCTGTGAGTGCTGAGCCCCACTGTAGAAATACAGCTTTTGCCAAACTCTGGAGAATGTTTGATCTGTGCTGCAAAAAGTCACATTCTTTTTGGCATTCATATTTCAAACTTTAAAGCCCTCTAAGAGCAAATATGTTCATTGTAAGGATTTACCATGGGGATAGAAATAGGAGTTTGTTTCATTTAAACACATTAATATTTTTCCCACCTGTAAAGTCAGCTTTTGGCTTCTGCAGCAGTGCAAATATCACAAACCTTTAACTCACAAGGGCCCTAAACAATTTTCCCCTCACAGCTCAGTCACATCTGTAGGTTCAGGGGTTTCCAGTTACTAGCTGCTTACATTTATTTAGATCTGTTTGTTAAACCTGTTATCACGGGGATATTTAAATTATAACTTCTTTCTGACAGCAGTGGGATAATGTCTGTATTACAGCAGGATATTACTTGCAACCATGCACAGATATGGATATTTATGGAAGTTTTTCAAAAACAGCTCATGGGTTTAGGTACCTGTGATGGAGAGCAGCCTGAAGCAACACCTGTGTGCTGCCCACTATGTCCCCTCACGTGCCAGGGCAGTATCCAACCTGTGACCACTTCTGTGAGGAAGGGCCCCGAGCCAGAAATAACCCTTCAAAGTGAGGATATCAAGGTGAGCCAGCCAGGAGCAGGGTGATGGCACAGGGCCCCCAAGGCCAGCTCCTCCAGGGCAGGCTGAGCAGCACTGGAACCCAGGGAGTGCCCACTGCTCCAGGAAGCTCAGGGAGGCTGCTCAGGTGCAATGCAGCATTAACAGACAAGGGAACAGCAAAGGTGGGACTGTCTGCCTTTAAAGAGGTGACTCTGAAAGGGCTTCTCCTCACATGAGCAGAGGATGGAGGTCAGCCTCAGAGTGGGAGTCCAGCAGCCAGCACACGAGTGAAGGTTGTGGAGCCAGCAAAGCCTGTTCCAGGAGCCGTGGCCGACACCCAGAGCACCAAGGAGCTGCCCACAGACGTGCAGTGGCCAAACCACGCGGGCACGAGCGCTGATGGGGGCCACCCAGCACAGGGCCAGCCGAGGGCTCCACACAGGCCAGAACAGGGGAGCTCAGCTCCCTCCGGGCTGCCAGGCACTCCCTGCCCACTCCAGCCTGAGAGTGAAAAGCTGCGGAGAGTGACTCTGAACATCAGATACAGGCTCTGGCCAGCCAAAGGAGGAGCTAACACCAACAAAACCCTCCAGCAGGGGAGCCGGGGTCCCGCGGGACAGGCAGCAGCTCCCACCCCTCTGACGCAGGTCCCCGTGGCAGCCGGAGCTCAGATGGACAAACACGGGGCACGCTGGCTCGTGCTCCCCACCCCCTCGCTCTGCAGCCAGTATGACTAATATCCAAGCTGATTTTAATTTGAAAAATATCACCTTAAAAAGATGCCGGTTCCCTGCTGTGAAAATTAAATCCATCTGGATGGAGTGATTTCAAATAATTAATCTAGGACTCCTTTGGCACCACTACTGATTAAAATATGATACCTTCCTCCCCCTTTTTAAATAAAAAATTTAACTAAAGTTTAAAGATCTAATAAAATAATGTCATAATTTAGACCTAGATGGAAGTCACCTTTCCTGTGGGCTGCAGAGGTTACAGCAGCCTGAGATCCCTCCCAGGCAAGCGCCACGGCACAGCCTCAGCAACAGAGGATAAGCAGGCACACAGTGAGACATTTGTGCTGGCAAAACAGCAGCATCCATCCCGGGGCCCTGAGAGACAGCCCAAACCCCCAGGGACCACCCTGCACCCCATGCTGAGGAGTGAGAACAGAGGCCAGGAGGTTCAGCAGAGGATGTCTGATCCCTGCTGTGACCTGAGCTGCCCTAGGACAGGCCAAGGCCTCATGGAGGTTTCCCACTTCTGCAAAATCTGAGTGTTAAGATGTAGGAAACATCTTGTTTCTAGGGATCCCTGACCCCCTTTTCTACAAGAGAGATCAGTGCAGCTCTAGGGTGGGTTATAACCCAGCTGGCTATAACCCAGGGGTCTGCAGCACCCATAACAGCTGATGCTTCTTTGTGCAACAGGCATCTCCCTACGTTCTTTCAGGAGCAGGAACAGGCACCTTAAACACGTCTGAAATCCTCTGGGATGAATCCCAGCCCTGAAGGATGCAACCAGAGTTCCTAGGGGGTGGAGGCTGACCCAGCTCCAGGGGCTGCTTATGTCTCCCCCTCCACTCACACACAGCAGGAGAAAAGCTCAGCCACCACCAACACATTTTACATTAATTCAAACTGGACTTGAATGCTGTCCTGTCCTGTGGCAGGTATGCCATGGCACAATGGAAATGCCAGGGAAAATCCAAGAGAATGTACAGGAGAGTTCAGGTGAAATGAGTGCCACCATGCCCCACAGCACTCTGCTGCTCAGCACCCCTGACTTCCAGCCCCACCTGTCCCTGGACACATCTCACAGAGATTACAATCTTTCTTTTCAAAGGCCCTGTGCTCCAATCTTCAGATCAGGTGTTATTGTTTAAATTCTTTGACAGCTAGATATTCTGATATATTTTCCAGGGGAATAAAATAAAGAGCAAAAGAGAAAAGATGTCTTTAGAGGGTGAGATCTCCTGCTACGTGTTTTGCCTTATTGGCCCATTTAACCTAAACCTTCCTGAAAACTCCCACTGGAAGAGACTGGAATTCCTCACAAGTCTAGGTGAAAAGGATTACATATATATATATATATATATATATATATATATATATATAAGCTATCTACCAGCTAAGAAAACATGAAGTCAGGGAGATATGTGAAGGTGGCAGAAAATATGCCAAATTATCTTTCAGATATTTCCTGGGAGTGGGAGTACAGGAGCCAGAAAAGCACAGGGAAAGAGAGGAGAAAGAGGGCACCTGAGAAGTGTAAGGTTTACAAGTACCAATCACAAAATCCTCAGGTCCAGATAAAGAAAGAGATAAAGGGGAAAACACAAGAAGGGTGCAGAAGGACAGGATACTTCAAGTCTGTCCACTGGTTTGTGTGTTTTTCAGGTGAAACCCTTGCAAAGGGAGCCACAGGGAGAAGGAACACAGCTGCTTACACGGTCCACAAGCACCTTGCAGCTGGCAAGACACTGGGGAAAAGGATCTCAGAGGGGACAAAGATTTTGTGCTTTGGTTGCACTTCTTTTTCTGAAAAGTCAGGGGAACCATCCTCAGACTTGAAACCATTCCCAGCTAATGAAGAAGATGCACTGACACACTGAGGCCTGGAGCACAGCACCTGGGATGGAGGGCAGCTTTCCCAGTTTGTTACCCTGGTGCTGTCAACCAGGACATTCCCATCGTTCACAGTGCATAGATCACATCTGATGGGAGAGCAAAATCCACTCTGCTGAGACTGAATCTTCTCCTGAGACTTCAGCATGGGCAACAGTGCTTAAAATAGTTGAAATCTGTTCAAACACTGCCTACCCCTACCAAAACCACATGAATCCCTTTCACGACCACAACATAGGAGAGAATGACCCTGTCTCCACAGTCATGATGTAATGATGAGGGAATAACACCAAAATTAGGTAAAGTCTGGAGGGTCTAATGAAGCCTGCAGGCTGTGGCCCAGGGAGGGAATCAAGGCTGCATCCCTAAGTTTTGTCCGCACACTTGTATAGTCCTGCAAACTGAATGGTATTTAATAGTTATAATTCACAGAACCCAGCTCCCTTCTCAAATATTCAGGTGCAAATTAGGAGTAACCACCCCAGTCAGTGAGGCTGGTGCTCTGACCCACATACCACTGCCCTGAGCTCATCCTGTCCCTCCTGAGCACAGCATATGCACATCGAATTATTACAAGGTATGTTCGTGGGGAAGACTAAGAGCAGCTCTGAGGCCCAGGCTCCAGATATTGTCTGTTTTAAGCCACCGTGTTTCAGGTGTGTTGCACGAGCCAGGGAAGTGCTCGGTGTCAGCACAGAGGCTGCCCAAGGAGCAGCTCCCAGTCCTGACCCAGGGTTTGAAAGATGCTGTTACTCTAAATGAGGATTTCTTTTAAACGCTGTAACTTTCACTCGGTCAGCACCCTAACTGTTGCAGCTGGGGACAAAGACTTTTTGGGGCGCAAGGTCCTCAGGACATCAGCACACGCCCCGAGTGCCAAGTCCCGGCAGGCTTTCCCGCCCATCCCGGGGCGGGAAGGGAAGCGGGAGCCGGGGCTCTGCGCGAACAAAGGACGGGCTGCAGACACAGCCTGCCAGCCGCAGAACTGCCCCAGTAGCTCTCAGGAACCAGACAGGTTAAATATTTGCATGGGAGACATCTGAAGAAAATCTATAATGCAGCAAAGACCTCAAAGGCATTTCCACTACAGCAACCTGATCTTGTAAATACTTCCACACAAAGGACTTCACACACACACATCGGAAGTCCCTCGAGTGCTGATAAAGACCCTACACGGCTGCAGGGTGGGAGCGCAGCCTGGGACAGGCCTTGGGGACAGTTCCCCCGAGGGATGGGTGCTGCCCACTACCCGCAGCCCGCGGGGAAGGCGCAGGATCCCGGCATCCCGCCTTCCCCTCCGCCGCAGCCCACGGGAGCTCCGGGCGCTCCCACAGCCCGGGCGGCTCCTGTCCCACATCCAGCGCTCTGAGCTGTCCCTTGGCGCTCCCTGGGCTCGCCTGCAGCGCTCGGAGCCAAGACACGCAGGAATCCCGTGCTGGTGCCAAGCACACCAGCCCGAGTGGCCAGGCCGGGCAGCTGTGCCGGCAGGACACGCTGTGCTGCAGTCAGCCCGGGATGGTCAGGACAGAAAGCGTCACTCTCAAGCTCTTTGGTATCATTCTCCACTGTTTAATATCACTTCCTATTTAAGCCTGACACACCATTCCTAGAAACATGAAATCACAGTGGTTGGGTTGGAAGAGATTTTCAAGCTCAGCCAGTCCCAACCCCCTGGGCAGGGGCACCTTCCACTGGATGAGGTTGCTCTAAGCCCTGTCCAACCTGGCCTGAACCATTACAGAGCTCTTACCTGTAGGGGTGCACCCCCAAAAAATTTCCCTACCACTTCAGCAGTGGCTAACAAAACACACCCAGGAGATGATGCTGAGCTGGTGTTCCCCAAGCATCTCAGGGACCATCTCAGGCAGATTCTGGCTCCCCACCCTGTAGAGATGTGTTGTTTATGCCAGAATGGCACTATCAAGGTAAAAGAGGTTCTAAAACATACAAGTCCTCTTCCGCAGACTGCCAGGCTCCTATAGGATGACAAAGCTTCCAAACATAGTCCCTACAAACTCACTCTAGTCACCACATCTTGCGAGAAGCTTAAATGAAAATGTGCTAATTTGAGGTCTTTTATTAGCCTACACATATGAAAATTGTTTGAGAGTTCAACAGATATAAGACCAGAATCAGACAAGAATAAATACCAAGGCAGGTCTAAGAGATTTTTGTCTAACTTAAACAAAACTTTAGTAAATCCCTGAATCTGTAATTCTGTGAAAAACAAAACAAACAAACAGACACAGAAACACACCCCCCCCTCCATCGGAGCTATAAGTACCATCTTACTGGCCCAAGCTGGTACTACCCAGAGGCTGGTCATCCCTTAGCCATGTGAGAAATGAATGCAAAATACTGTCATTCTAACCTGGAGCCATTTGCACCCTTTTGTACATCTAAGAAAACAGGACTAAGGAGTAGCAATCAGACTTGACCTCTTGCAGATGTTTTATATGTAATTCACCATAAGAGACACTAAAAATATTTTGGCAGTTGCTCCAACAATGGTGAATAAGCTTATCTAGACAAGATTCAGTAAAAGCAGAGGCGGGTAGGTTGTGTGCTTTAAAAACGCCTGGGCGGAGACAGCTGTGAACAAATTCTGCCCTGAACTTTGCCACCTGCAAACTTGCCATGACTAAGAAATAAGCCTGGAAAGAGAAATGTTCAGAAATGTTCAGAAATTCCTCTATCTCACCAGGGTGTCCTGCTGCCTTCAAGCACAGCTCAAGTGGACAGTATTTCTACAGAGGCAGGAAAACTGCCTGACAAGTTGCGGCTCTGAGTCTGGAATTACTGAAGGATGAGCCTCAAAAAAGTTCAGAAGATCTGTTATGCTTGAAAAAGCACCTAAAATGAAAAATAAAGGGCCCAACCCTGATGTCTTTGATCATTCTCATTTGAATAAACTTCTACTGACACAGTCAAACCCAACAGACAACAACCTCAGAACCTGGCCCTGAGCTCCTCGCTGAAATGCCTCCAAAGTGCTGGAGTCTCTCGAGTCTGGAAAGAGTGTGAACCTTTCCTGTCCCTGCAGAGGCTTAGAATTACTGCAAGAACAAAACCCTGAGGAAGGTATTTTGACTGTCTTGTTCCCAGTCTCAGCTGGACGCAATAAAAACACTGATGTACACAAAAATAGCAACAAGGAGGGAATGACCAGCCCAGGAACCCAGGTGCTCTCATGTCTCTGCAGAGCTGCTCCGTGTGTGCCCAGGAGCTCAGGACAGAGCACGGGCACCCTGCAGCACTGCCCAGTTCCTTCAGGCAGCTGCTGGCGGGCTGCTCATCCCTAGGGATGAAGTAGGAGTGATGTCAGCACCACCATCTCCTCTTACCAAGGAGTCCCAAACACATAAATCTCTCCCACATCCCAACACCCAGATGGTTTCACACACTCCAGCAGTCAGCCTGCCCCGGCTGCACTGCTGGGTCCGTCAGTGCTCCAAAATGGGGCTGATCAGGACAAATGTGTAAAACATCTCCAGTAGAGGCTGAATTAGGATTATCAGACGTGCCCGATACACAAAGATGTTGAGTTCTACCAAGCAGGGTTCTTAGTCTGCACCAGTAAAAGCTGAAATTAAGATAATTAATTTTATGGATCAGAGTAGAAGTCTGTCTATGCATTCTCTCAAAGGGACTCATTGTAACATTTCCTTCTTTCAGCAAGTGAAAAATATGCTGAAAATAAAGTTGCAGGATTCTCTGGTGTTTTAAGTGGGATTCTTGTGGCTCTGAAAACCAAAGGAGCAAAGGCAGCAGCACAACCTACCAGAAGAAAATGTTCTGGCACATGGGGAAAATTCCTTTCTGTTTTAAGATTTTAAGCAGGATTTGCTCTTAGACATGGTCACAAACACAGTTTCAAAGATACCTGACTTCTTAATGCTTGTGTTGCTGAAGCTCCCTTTTGCCAGATAAAAGATAACTTATTATTAAATGAAGTACAGAAAATCATCACTCTTGGGTCAGAGGATATAAGAGAGTGTGACTATTTTGGAGGAAGGGTTAAAAGACATGGGCAAGGAGTGATCTTCTTACAGCACCTGGGGACACCTGGAACCAGCTGCACCCTGAAGAGTGCCTCGGGAAGGACACTGCACCACCCCCTTTGGAAAGGTTTCTCCCTACAGACACAGCACAATTCTTACGACTGTTCTTAGGGCATGAGCAACAGAAATAATGTAACAACCACCAAAAATCAGGTATCGCATTTACTGTCCCCTTAACACCTTTGGTTTCACAAATTTATTTTTGGAAACATTTATCACAGGACTTGTCTTAAACTGTTACCCCTAGTCCTCAGCATATGTAAGACTATATACTTCCCTTTTACTGCATTTTAATTGCATGAGAAGTTTTAAAAGTCTTTTTTTTTCCTTTCCTGAAGTCATTTGGGACAAAAGGCATCTGGCACTGGGTATTTAAATAAGACCTGTCAGAACTGTAAAATTAGTTTTACGTTTTAATAAAGGTACTTTAAAAATCTCAAATATAATTCTGCATTCAAACCATAAGTGTTTGGATTAAGAAAAGCAGATCCCATATTAAATCTTAATATAAAAAATAAGTCAAGTACAGAATGAAGCCAGTCCTCATCTGTGGCATTATAAAGAGCAGCAAAGAAAAGAGGCAATATCTCCAATAGCTTTCTTGGGGAGGGGGGGGGGGGGGGGG
>JAYDZK010000039.1:550218-561627 GCA_034509185.1 Euphonia xanthogaster | reverse complement strand
CTGAATTTAGAGAACCAGCATTGACAGCAGAAAAACTGTATTATATTATATTATTTGCTATTTATTTCAGTTTATCTAGAGATCCAGGCTACCTTTAAAGCTCAGACTCAGCCTGTGTTTCCATCCAAAATTCTCTCAACTCTTTCTTGTCCTCCCTGGGACAGACCATCCTGCTCTGCTCTCCCCACCCTGAAGGGGTGGCCCCAAGGACCTGCATGGCAAAAGATCCCTGGAGGTGGCAGGTGCCACATTGGCAGGGGACATATCTGCTGTAGGTGTGCAGCCCCTACCCATCCAAACTGGGACTGACAAAGCTCACTTAGCTTGGAGGGCTCTGTGAGCAGCTCTGCAATTGGCACAGAATTCACTCCAAGGACCTGCAGACATACAGACAGAGGACAAACCCAAACCTCCTTCCAACGCTCACTACCCCACAGCAGCGAGCACATCCCTCCTCCCCACCAGGACACCTTCTGACTCCCCTTCTGTTATCTCCCTCCAGCCTTTGCAGCGCACAGAGAACTGCCCACCCCTACACCTACAGAGACCTGAATGTTTTTAGGCAGCCCTGCTGGCCACATCTGTGTTCCAAACCCGAGGACTGGGCTGCCCTCACCTTTGGCATGGGAGGACAAAGCCACCTTCGAACCCTGCCAATGTGACCGTCTCCCCATGTTTGCTGCCACCACCTGAATTCAGCAGCCTCTGCTGGGACACTCACGGCCAGCGCCACCAGAACAGAGGAACCCAAGGACACACCACAGTGGTGGGACAAGAGACAGCCCCTGGCCAACAACACCTTCTCCAAGGGCTTTATGGCCCAGCACAAAGCTGCAGCCTGACCTGTGCCAGAAGGGAGCCACTTCTTCATCCAGTACCCCAAAGGAGCAAAGGAACCAGCTAACCCGGACTAAGGAGCCTCAGTGCAAGCTCTTGGTGGGGAACTACCTGACCTTTACGATCCCTTCCAAACCAAACCGTTCTGTGACTCTGTGGAGTGGCTTTCCAGGTGCTCAGCAGGCCTGGGCCTCCTCTGAGGTCACAGTGTGGTTGAGGGGAGCAGGCAGGGGAGTGTCACAGGTGCAGACAGGCTGGGGCAGCCCCCATCCCCCAGCCATGCTGTCACCTCCCTGCCGCCAGCTGCCCAACCTGGCACTTCACCGCAGGTCACCTCTGGTGTGAGGAGTTAACACTCTTCCCCCAGCAGGCACGATGAAAAGGAGACAAAAAAGCAGGATGCTGGTGAATGACAGCAGTGGGTGGCCCAGCCCTGCACACAACAGGCACAGCCAAGTGTGTCTGGCACCAGACAATGCTTGGGCTGGAGGTGTGTGGGGCGGCAGCGCCAGTGCCGTTCTCACGGCGGGGCACCCGGCCATGTCGCCTCACAAATCCACTCCTCTCCTCGCTCCCAGCTCTTCCCCAGGGTTGGGTTTGTTTTTTTCTGTGCTGTCCTTCCTGTTGGGATATTTGCAGCTCTGAAAAGAAAGCAGGTCAAACCCCCACAAATGGTGTATTTAGAGCTTCCCCTTGGGTTCCCGTGGCTTTCTTGCCATTTCCCTGCTGCGCTGGGAAGTGCAGCTGGATTTTGGGGTAGCAGCCTGACCCCTGGCTGCTCGGGGCCTGATGTCAAGTGCTGCTAATGCATTTTGCATTTGTGCTCAGGGGCAGGAAATCTCAACTTCCAGTGCCAAGGGGTTAATTATAATTTATATAGCAAGATCTCAGGCTGCGGGAATTTTTTTCTCCAGCTAATTAAGAGGTGCAATTACCTTTGAGAATCAAAGGGATATTCTGGTACCCAGCTCTGAGAAGCAGATTACAGGCACTTCGGACACAAGGACATCTTTGCTTTTCTACATGTTCTTAGTTTTTGATGTTGATCATTAACAAGAATTTGTCATATTTCTGATCCATCATCACAATGTCTGGCTGACCACATGCTGGAAGCCACGGCAACAGGGTGACACAGAGCATTGCTGCTTTCCCTGTGATTACCTATCCTTCCAGCAACATGCTCAGCTGGCCTATCACCTGCTGCTCAGGGCTCTAAGCAAGACTTCCTGCTTATTAATTAACAAAGCTTCATGATGACCTTGAGGTGGGCAATACCTAACCACCCAGTCTGTGCTCAGACCATAAGCTCAGGACTACTTATTCCCAAAGCAAGCAGGGCACTGATGAATGTTGTATTAATTTAATAATAACGTTTGTGTTTATTTGTAAATATTATTATAAGTAATAATTATAAATTTATACAATAATTATAATAAGTATTGTATTAATTTAGTAATAGATATGACTAAACTGTCCCATGGCAGCTGCTCTGCACTGCCCTGTCCTACCCAATGGTCCAGTGCAAACAGGAGGACATCATCTGCAAATCCACCCCCTCCCACAAGCTCTTCCCATCAGCTCCTTGCCTTCGTGTTTGTGCAGAGGCTTAACAGTTCCAGCTCTCTCTTCTCACCACTCCTGGAAGTGACTGCTGAGCCATTTGCAAGGGGGTAATGTAACTGAATATTCAGATGTGGGGAGTGGGGCTTTTGGCTGAAGACAGAAGTGAAAGGTTCTGGGGAACCCTCAAAGTCCTGCCCTGGGGTCTCAGCAGAATTACACATGCAACACAGGCTGCAGCCTCAGCCTGGCCCAGAGTGCATAAAGAAATCCTCAATGATTCCCTGTTTTTTAGGGATGCACTGGGCCATTGCTCTCAGTGAAATGGAGTGCTTAAGTTAGAAACTGGTGCCATGCAGTTGTCAGCAGCCCACACACGCTGCAGGGCTCACACACCCACAGCAGCAGCCTCCACCCTGCCCCAGAGCACAGCCAGAAGCAGAGGTGAGGCTGGCAGTGGCAGGAAGACCAACCCTTCCTCTGAAGAGGGGATTCCAAGAAGAAGCTCTGTCTGTGTGGGTTGGAAATGAAGCTCATGGTGGCAATGGTGACAGGGGAGCTCAGCAGCTGGTACCCAACATCAGCAACTCTCTGCCATGACTTGCTTATGCTGTGGCAGCTTTATCAGGCTGCCCTTTGATGTGCTGACAGCAGCAAACTGCCTGCGTTGAACTTGTGGCCACGCAGGCAGAAGCACAGACCTCAAACCACACCACGTGAGGGAGGCATTTTGTTAAATGAGGAGATAACACAGCTGACACCTTGGCATGGAGAGATGCCTACTGGCACTGCTCATCTCACAGGGAGCTCCAAGGAGCTCCTTTAGACCTGACAACCAACTTATCCCACAGGTATTGCCATCCCTGGAAGCCATCCTTTGGTAGGTGGCTACCAGAGAAAGGGCACATCAGCTGTCATGAGCCATTTTACAAGAACATCTACAAAACTACACAGACCTGTGCCAAGCAGAGCATTTCCAGTACAACCAAGTCCCCAGACAGAATAATCTGTTTCTCTTCAGGAGACTAAGCAAAAATCAGGAAGGCTTTCCTCTGCAAAGGTTGAGAATAATCAGGGTAGAAGAGAGGATGGCAGTTTTTAGAACATTTATTACTCTACACAGGAAGGTATCTTTCTCCTTGTTGGTGCAGGCAAGAGGTTGGGAAAGGACCTGGCTCAGCCCTGGAAAAAGCAAGAGAGGGATTACAAAACTATGCTTTTAGTCTGAGCTTAACCCACGAACCTGCACAGCATTCAAGGAAAAAAGGTTGTAAATGCTTCATCAGCAACATGACCAAGCTACATAGGAAAGAAAAAGAAAGGAACGGCAGATCCAGAGGGAAATAAATTTACTCCAGCATTACCTTTCCCTACAGCTTGCTATTTATTGAAGAAGCAGCAAAAGCTTCAGTGTGCTTCAGGATACAAACGCTGACATGGAAATTCAGAGCCCTGAACCACCTCCAACAGGGAAAATATACTGACCGCAGTCTCTTTGGAGGTCAAACAAAATCAATAGCCTTTCTCTCCAGTCTGTCTCTAAACTAAGCTTCTTTCAAAGACATCCAGAGAAAATGGATCATCTTTTGTTGTTGTGCGTGGTTTTGGGTTGGGCTTTTTTTTGTTTTGCTTTTTTTTAAGTGGTCAAACATTCATAGAAGCATAAGAACTCCTTCCTCCCTAAGCACACTGAAAGGATTTTATAGAAGTCAACACTGCCCATCAGTTTTACTACACAATAGATGAGTTATCCACTTCTTGGGGAGGAAACCAAGCTGGGAGCTGTTTAGTGCTCGGCAAGAGAGGAAAAAATAAATCAATGCGTTTGCTTGATTGGGGTACGTTTAAAGCTGGTTGTCAATTAGTTCAACACAGTTTGCTGTTAGAGAGCACAACAATTTAGCCCCAGGAGCTGAAGTTTGCTGCATTTCCTCAGATTCCTCCTGCTGAGAGACAGATATTGGATGCAGCCAGGTCAGGCACAGAGGAGGAGAAGGGGTGAGGCTGAAGTCACAGCCAGCGAGAGCCGGACATCAGATATGGAGCCAGCGGAATGGCTCCCTTCTGTTCCGAGCACACAGCGCACCAGACTCGTGTGCAAAGAGGAGCAGAGAGGAGAGCTGCTTCTCACCCTGGCACACATCTTGCCTCTCCCCAGCACACATCTTCTGAGATCAACTACAGCTTACACACCCTCGTGCAGATGGTATCATCTGTTCCACACAAGGGGTTCACCCCAAGATGAGCAAACGGCCAGAAGGACCAAAGTGGGAGGATGAAAAACTTCGCCTATCTCTAATTTTTAAAGATTCTTAAAAATCTCAATACAAAAATCACAAATGGGGACAAACCACAAAAGTCACTTCCCAAGGGTCCCCAGTGAATGCATCCAAAGGAAAATCAGAGCAGGGGATCACCAATGGCTTTACCTGCCAGTTCTGTTCTGACAATCAGTGTTGAAAGACACTCATTCAGGCTGAGAAGGCTCTCGAGAAGTGACCCAGCTCAACCCTCTGCTTTGAGCAGGACCGCCAGGGCTGGGGGCCATCACTTCTCAGCTGTGCTCCAGCTGCCCTGCAACAGGTCACTCTCTGAGCAAGTGACATCCTGATCTAAGCACACCTAAGGGTGGCATTACTGTGGCACAGGCATGGCTGGAGAGGGACAGACACATCTGCGGCTGACTGGGGTCCCAGCACCAGCAGGGCTGAGCACTAGCCCCAGCAGAGTGAGCTGCCCCCGGCCATGACCATGGGACCCCGGTGCTCTCGCAGGCACAGGGAGTCACGTTCCCAGCAGGCACCTATCCCACACTGCTGGGCTGCTGCTGGCAGAGCCGCCAGGGGATGTGCTCAAGCCACGCTGTGTCTGCAGCTGCCCTGCCAGGCACAGCACACCTGACTCACGACCGGCCTGCACTCACGCAGCGGGAAGGAGGGTTTGTTCCCTCAGCCCATGTGATGGGCACCTCATTTCCCAGCAAACACGTTTAGCATCCTGCCGTTAGGATCTTAGTCCCGTGCCCACACTGGTCTAATGGTGCTGGAAAATCCTGGAGAAGCTCAGAACAGACTCCAGCAATTGTGACCATCAAACGTCCACCCCAACCCCAGAAGCAGCAGGAACAGCCAAGGCTAGAAGCTAGAAACAAAAGCACTGCTTCTTTGTAATGCTTTTTATCTCCCCTCCTCCAGCCCCCCCAGGTGGGACAATTTACCCCGTGACTATAAAGCTCTTACATGTGCTTGTTAGCACCCCCAAATTAGTAGGTGTAAAGTCAATATCCTTTTGCCTATTTACTCCTAATGAGTCACCAGTCAGAAACTTCACTTGAAAAAAACGGTTACAAATGCAGATGCCAAAGCAAATGAAATAAAGGCAAGAATCACAAACGTTGCACAAAGGCAAGGGGCTGGGCACACCACACAGCACCAGGCCATTGTCACCGGCTCAAACCTAACAGCTTTGATTTGCCTCCCACCGGCTAAAATGGTTTGAAATGCAAGGTCTGAACAAAGGTGCAAGACACAGGAGGAATGGGAGGCACTGCTGGGCACTTAATCTCCTTTCAGTCTCACACAGGAGCTCCAGGAATGGCTCTGTTGAAGTCGGTGGAGTTTCAGGAGTGTAGGAAAAAGGATAATCAAGCCTTGGCTGTAACAGAGATCCAGCCCTGTGATCCCTCCATGCAACCAGCAGAAACTTTATTGGGGATTTATGCTGAAGTTACCTTTAGGCAAGTCCAGCACTGGGCCCTGGGCTTGCATCACTGATCCCAACAGGACAAGACCAGGTTTTGGGAGCTGCAGCGTTCACCCTCTAACCAACCAAGTATGTGATTTGAAATCAGGAGCCTGAAGCATCCCCCAGTCTGCTTCAGCACTCACCCCTGCAAACTGTGAGCCTTGCAGCTGTCCCTGGCCAAGCACTGGGGACACCTGGACAATATTTTTTAGATTTATCTGGTGCTTACGTGCCATCCTATTCCTAACCCTTCCCTGCTGCTTCTCTACTCTAAGGTCCTCACAGCCTCCAGAGGCTGGGAGTGACATCCCCTGATGCTACAGCTCCCCTCTCGCATTCCAACAGCCATTTCCTCTCCTGCTTGTCCTCCCAGAAGCACTTGAGTACAACAAATGTAAACCAAAGCACACCAGCTCAAAGCCAGGATCCCAAGCATGTCACCCACCATGTGGGTCAAACACCAAAGGCTCACCTCACCATCGAGCTGCTCAGGAGCAATGTCTGCTCCTTCTCTGCTCCACCAGCCCAGCTTTGGGACAAGGCCAGAGCAGCTGAGCAGTGGAGGAGAACAAGGACTCCTCTCCACAGTGCTACCTGGGGACAGACCCCTCCAGCCAGCACAGCTGCTGTCACTGCTGGAGAACACCCAAAATTCATCATCTTTCATCAGCTGAAAGAGGCAGGGCCACAGTGGATGGTGGGGTTTTGTTCACAGTGCTCTGGGAGGAAAGGCACCTTTTTTGGCAGCTGCAAATGCAGAAGAGGAGAGGGCCTCCAGGCACACCTTTCAGCTCACAGAGACAAGGGCAAAAATATCTGGGCACTACCCAGTCATGCTCCAAGGTCCACCACTCCAGGCAGCATCAACAAAGACAGACACATCCCCAAGGCAGCTACAGCACAACTCAGGGACACAAAGCTCAGGATATACTGAGAAGGCCTCAGCTCCTATGTTCACCATAAAAGCATGAGCTGTCTATTATGGGCATTCAGAAAATACTGAAAGCTCTTCAGGGACCAAAGTGGGCACTATTTATTGCTGACACAGCTCAGTTAAAAGGGATGCTCACAGAGTGCAGCTACGTTCCCATCTCCCTTGAACCCCACTACCCCCACACTTCCTCCTGGAAGAAAAAGTAGGTGTTTCTTATTTTTTACTGGGACTTCTCACTGTCTTTACATCCAGCTCACCTTCCACTTCTTGCAAGCACTGCGACCGCAGACTCTCCACACGTGTTCTCCTCTGCATCCGACTGGCAAGCAGTCTGGAAAATGCCAGTATTGGAGCGGCCTGGATTCAGCGGTTTCTGAATGCTGATCGGACACTATTTCATTCAAGCCACAGATAGTCATTTTTTGGGGGTATTTTCAGCTCCCTTTCTGGACTCTTCCAGCTTTCCAAGCGCCATGCATCAGCAGTTTCTCCTCTTCACAGCTTCGTTATTTTTCACCTTTCTACTGAGCCCGGGTGTGGTTCTGCAGGGCCTGGGCTCTTCCCTGTTCTTGCAGACAGGCAGGCAGTGCTACTGGCCTTGTTAATGTTTGCTGTGGTCCACCTTGCAGCTGCGGAAATTCCTGACTATCTGTTTTTTCAAAGAGCTGAGGTGAAATCCGAGTGACAGAAGCGCCTTATTTTTTATAAATTTAACACCTTTCTTGAGGAAACCCCAACCTGAAAACAGGAACAGTCTCACAGCATCTCAAAGCAGCAAATAATTACTTCTAAACAGGCTACCAGTGTGGTCTCTGTTAGCACTGTCTCCTTAGCATCTCTCCATGTGCAAAGCTTTCATCCTGCTGGCACACCATGGGCCAAGGGGGTTCTGGCCTGAGGAGGGACACATGAGGACACTGAGATGATGAAATTCATGCTGCTTCATTATACGGGAGGAACAAAGCTCCTTCTGTGTCCAGTGTCTGGAGGGTCCAGCCCCAGCATCCCACCACCCCAGATCAGCCCTCCTGGAGTAGGAGATGCTCCAGGTGAGTGCTGTGGCCAATGCCAACACCACCATGAGTCTCCAGGAATCTGACTTTAGGAATCTCAAACAACAGCCGGGTGAGGTTCCATGATACCTTCAAGGAGAAGTGTAATCTTCACATCAAGTTTTGTATTCCCCGTCCTGTCATTAGTTAGGCAGTTCTTAACAGGGTTATTGACATTTCTCAATTCTTCCAAATGTTTCTTGTGAAGGAAAAAATTCTTTGGCCACTTGACATCATGTACAGGAATGTTCACCCAAAGCAAAATGTACAAGAGCGTTTGTTGACAATGTTTTCCTTCCTTCCTCTCCAAAGTAAAAGCAATTAAAAGCCCTTTTGGAAATGCAGACTAGCCTATTTGTAGGATACTTTTACTTGTACCCCAGGAACCAACTTGAATTAATCAACGACTGGCCAAATGCTTAGACATGGGCAAACCTCAGAGAGCACAAAACAAGCTTTGGTAACAGACACCAACACAGAACAACTGCAATAAACCTAAAGGAGCTCTCAGCATTTGTGCACAGAACCACTCCTGGCCTAGAAATATATTTAAAATTATGCAAACTTCTTCCAGAACTTCATCACAGAATGGTTTGGGTTGGAAAGACCCTACACATAACCTCCCAGTGTCCCCCCAGCAGTCCCCAGTACAGATTTCAGACAGAAGTAATCACTGTACTGACAAGCACAGAGCATTTCTGGAGCCATGGAGGAGAAAGGAAAGCCCTAAGTTTGTTTCTGTGTTATTTCATCAGAGCCAGGGAAGAACATTTAACAAAGCAGCTGCTTGACCTTCATGGGAAAGCACCATAAACACAGCAAGGCAGGAACAGATAACATCATATTGACCTGTCTTCAGGGGCTGGCATTCACATTTTCATAAAGTGTCTAAGAAGATAAATCACTATACTAATAATATTTGTATCGATTATCTAAACTGAAGCAGCAATCGACTCCATTGTCTCACTTCCTCTTAAATTGCTCACAGATGGGATCCTATTTCCTATTCTGCATTTCTAATGGGAACACTTAAATCACAGTGCAGATTTATACACACACAAACTGTTAACAAAAACCCTTTTATGACTTGCATGAAAATAAAGATTTTTCACTTTGTAGCTCACTTTCCACTCCACACAGGAATTAAAAATGACAAATTATCAGCAGATCTCTAAATTACCTCTCCTCATTACTTCTAAGTCTCTAATATTTGCTGACAGACAGGCCAGTGCTTTCCAAACCCTGACCAGTGCTTGTGGAGACTTGTGAAGTTTAGACACAGAGTTAAAAGGAGATTCTTTGTTTCCCCATGAAAGTCAAGGTTCTTTAAGCTATCTCAAGACCCAGGAGTAGGGAAATCCAAAATCAGTGTGGTGTCAGAGGGAAAATAAATGTAAGGTTTTGCTGTTAGTGCAGGTACAAAACAAGGACTGTTGCAGAGAGACTGGGCTTCAGGTGTGATGCTGGTCGCAGCAGAAGCTCAGGAGAGCAGCTATCTAAATCAGTAGTAAAGGGAATTGGCAACAAAATAATTGTTCAAAATAGCTTTGTCATGAATCAAAAAGGCTAGGACTTTTCTTAAACTTCTCATCCTTCCTAAGCAAGGCTTTTCCCCACCCTGGCACGGGCACAGAATATGGCAGAATAAAAACAGAAAATGTCTTCAATATACAGATGATTTGTATAAGATGCTAACAGTGTGTTTCAAATAGAACCTTTCAGAGCCACCAGGAAGGTGAGGGCAACCAAGAGCCCTCACTGCCCAGAGCAAGCTGGAAGCCCCAGCCCCAGCTCCATCCCCAGCCCCAGCTCCATCCCCAGCCCTAGCTCAGGTTTCTGCCTCACACAGAAGTTCCTCCTGGCTCAGCAAAACCCTGAGCTGCCTGAAGCTTCAGCTCATCCCTGCATCTGCTTTCAAGGAACAGCTTCTCCACTGCCCCACTGCAGATGAAAAGGGGAGACGTTTTAAGGAACAAAAACCAATACCGCTCTCAGGGATTGCTGGGCAAGCAGGGAAGAGCCAGAGCCCCAGCGCAGCAGCTGGAGGGAGGGCAAAGGCTGCTCGGCTCAGGCCTGTCCCCAGGACCCATCTGACTGTACAGCTGCCATGGTGAATGATCATCCCCTTCGCTGAGTTCAGCTCTGCCCCCGGGCTAAGTAAGTGAAAATAAATGGTTTAGAAGATAAAAGGTCTTTTAAAATTTTTATTTGTCTTGTCGTGATGTCAAAACTGTAATGGGAAGAGACTGGAGGCAGCAATACGTCAGTTAAATGGGAAACAGCCATTCTGATGGGTCAGCACAATAAATTACAAAGCAGATCCCAGCTCATGCAGGATTTGGAGCTGAGCTGTACTGACAGACAAAACCTTGCACGCACCTGTTCCGGGCAAGAAAAGCAGCCTGGAAATACACGTGAAAAAACTGTGGAAATACAGCGATATTTCACAAATCCAAATCGATGTCTGGACTCTATCTCTTATCTTTCTCGCACATAAATTCTGAGCCTTCCAGCCACAATGAGTTTAGTTTTTTACTCCTGCTCTTTCCAGGAGATGGATCAAAATTGATTTAAATTATTCCAGGAAGGGAAAGGGTTAATCAGATTTCCCAAGGCAGCTTGTTGTTAAGGTGGCAGAAATACTGAGGGAAAGAATGACTTGCTAAAGATGGGACAATGGCACTGGTATTTTGCATTTGTTTCCAGGCTTTCAGATAGAACAAATGGGAGTCATTAGTGAAATGAGTTTAGGGAGTTCTAAATTAGCTGTCAGGCTGCCAAGCCCGAAGAAGTGCTATGTCAGCCATTAATTCTGGAGAGCACCGGATTACCCAAACCTAGGAAGGAATCCTGCAAAATTTAGAGTCAATTAAAAGAGGCTATTTTGCTATAATATTTTCCACACATATTACACCTCCTCATGGAGCAGAGCCCACTTCTACCACAAATGAAATCCCTGGCAGGATGGAGTGTGGCTGATGTCTAGACAGCTGTAATGTGCTCTCCGTGGGCAGGTCCGCTGGCATCTCAGGGCAGCTCCAGCTCGAGCAGGAGGTGGAGGCTGCAGGGCTCACCAGCCCGGCTGGAGAGGCCCCAGGAAGTGACACCCGTTTGCCTCAGCGCCTTGCTGTCTCTGTACCACCCAAAGCAGCACATCTGGGTGGGGCGTGATGTCTGTGCCCACAACGGCCGCGGCATGTGGACACACGACAGCCGGCATCGTGTGCACACCCCCTTCCCTTCCCTTCCCTTCCCTTCCCTTCCCTTCCCTTCCCTTCCCTT
>JAYDZK010000039.1:534106-550118 GCA_034509185.1 Euphonia xanthogaster | reverse complement strand
CCTTCCCCTTCCCCTTCCCCTTCCCCTTCCCCTTCCCCTTCCCCTTCCCCTCCCCCTCCCCACTGACAAACCCAAGCTCGGCTCAGACCCGAACCCGTCCCTCGGGAGTTCTGAGCCGAGCCCGCTGAGCCGGGGGAGCCTCCGGGGCTGGCACCGCCTCAGTGCCCAGTGCTGATGTCCCACCTGTGCCCTGCCCCTTGCACAGGGTGTCCCCAAATAAAGCCTCCACGCTGTAGACTAGAGAGCTTATCAGTAGGAAGGTTTCTAAAACACACGGTTTATAACCTCCTGAGGGACCTGAGAGTGTTTTTGAAACTGGGATGGAATGGATCCGTGGAGCAAACAGCACCTGAAGCTGCCGATCAGTGATGTACCTCCGCACCGCAGCCCAGCCCTCGGCACACCCACACGTTCCGCAAGTTGAAGGTGCCTCCACCGAGGGGAGCAGAGGGCTCTCACACCTCTGCACTGACGGCTGTCACTGCTCCGTGCCCCGCAGGACAGCAGGACTGGGGACAAATTCAACCAAAAACCCCAGAGCTGTGAAATACAAGTGAGGCAAAAAATGCCTTCACCCAACCAAGAGAGCTCTGCCTGCCCAACTGCGCCGGATACACAGATCGTGAACAAACAGGATAGAATGTCTTCTGCCTTTTGTGAAATGAAAATAAATGAAAGGATCTAAGGTTTCAGGTCACTGATCCCTCTCTTCCCTATCTGTACCATTTATCGGAGGTAGATTATAAAGGTTCCAGGTCCTTTTTTTTTTTTGTCAGCAATTTAATGGTTGTTTTTTCTCCTTCACCCTTTCATTTTCTGAATGAAAGGACCACTTAGGAACCTGTAAAGTAATAATAAGTTTATAATAGAAATATTGTTTTTCTGGGCCAGTGCAAATTATTTCTGAATAGGTTGAAGGGATTAAAGTAAAAATGCATTTTGTAAATACATCAGTCCTTTAATTAGTTTATAGTCTGTTAAGAGATAATATTTTGCTCACACAGATCATCTATTATCTAAAGATCTCAGAGCACTTTAGGAACATCAATTAAGCCTTTAAAAAAAACAACACTGGGAGATAGGTAAGCGTATTTAGATTAATTAGTGTTGCTGTGAGCAGCAGGCATTATTATTAGATTTAATTTAGTCCAATAATTGACTTATCTGTTAATGGATTCTAATTCATCTGAGAAGGGATCAAATCCATCTGATTAAATGGATTACATCGACTCTATTAATTCTATTAACTGACTTAATTTGACATTTAATAATCCGACACACGGGGCCAGATCTTGGCCCCAAAGAATGTATAAACCAAAAATTACACACCAGAATTGTCATGGCAGCAGAATTATGCATTGCAGAGCATGCATTTTGCCTTGTGCATGGCATTTGCACACGTGGATACAACAATCAACGGGGATTCCTCTGGCTGGATCCCCCAGCCCTGCAGCAGCACTCCTCCCTGAGCCAGGGCTGGCTGCTCGTGTTGCTGTACTTGGGGTGGCTGCTTGGAAAGCAGAAGTTCCCTGCCTGAGCTCTGCCACCTCCTCTCTGTTCTGGGCATTCTCTGCAACCAAGAGGTGAGAAGTATTACGGAAGTCAGTAAGCCTTGCAATAAAAGTAACCTCCCTTCAAAGGCAGGACAACCCTCCCATTTGGAAGCTGGATATGTGGAAAAAAAAAAAAAAAAGGAAAAAAGAAACATTTGGACACTGTTGTGAATATAAGGGAAGACGGGTGCTAAAACATTCTTTATTCCGCTATCCTTAAAACGGGCTGGTGCTAAAGGGCTGGTGATGAGCACCGGGGACCTTCGCCCTGACAGAGCTTCCCACGTGAACCCTGAGCCGGCGCGGCCCTTGCCGGATGTCACCTTCTCCTAATAGGACCGGGCTGTTGAGAGAATTCACGGCTGGAGCCAGCTCACAGTCACCTTTGCCCACATGTCCTGCCTGTTCTCAGACATTTCTCAGACGTGTTTCTCCTTCTAAAGCCTTCCCCAGCTGCCATCCTTAGGCCACCAGCCCACATCGCCTCGCCGTGCGCTCCCCCAGCAGGGCCGGGGCAGGAGCCGGTGCCATCTGCGAGGGTGGCACAGCCCACTCTGTCATGGAAAGGGAAAGGCCAGGGGGACACTCAGCCATCTGCTGCGTGGGAGGAGAGGTGTCCTCCTCCAGATGCAGACCTGACCGGCAAGACGGAGATGTGGATCAAAAGTTTACAACTGTTGAGATCCTCAGACCCGGTTTAAGCCTCTCTCTGGTCTTGATCAAAGGTTACTCCATAATAATGCCTCAGGGGGAGGGGATCCTGGCACATAATGAACCCTGTGTCATTGCCTTTGTGTCCAGGTTGGGCTGTAACACAGATGGTTCTCACTCCAGTAACTCCGACATCTCTCCCCCCTCCATTATCCCAGCCAGGAGCTTTGCGTGGTTCCATCCCGGCCCGCCGTGTCCCACCTCACTGTCTCCCCGATTATCATGCTCCAAGTGTTCCGTGCCAAGCAGCACCAAGAGCAGATTTCCATAACCTTTCACAGGGCTGGGGGCGAGGAGGCTCCGCAGCCTCGGCGCGTTTGCTGAGAGGCTCTGGGGACGGAGCTGGGCGGGGTCTGGGGGGGCAGGCAAACAACCCATGGAGCTCACCGGCATCCAGGGAGCGGGGTTTGGATGCAGGCAGGGATGCAGGAGCGGGGCTTGGATGCAGGCAGGGATGGGGAGCAGGGTTTGGATGCAGGCAGGGATGGGGAGCAGGGTTTGGAGGCAGGCAGGGATGCAGGAGCGGGGTTGGGATGCAGGCAGGGATGGGGAGCAGGGTTTGGAGGCAGGCAGGGATGCAGAAGCGGGGTTTGGAGGCAGACAGGGATGGGGAGCTCCCGGCCGGGAATCTCGGGCTCTGTCATGGCAGCAGCGCCCTCGGCCACGCTCCCGCACGCGGGGTTTGTTGTTCAGACACGATTGCATATGTATGAAGGGGACAAGATGGGCTTTGACACATAAATTAGCACTTGTCAGCTGCTCCCGGGAACACTTCCCTGCTGCACCCACTGTAAATGCCGCCTTCTTTCACCGAGAGGAAAACTCCATCACGGCACCTGACAGCCACCGCGGGCAGCAGCCGCACCCGGGCGGCGGCGGCAGCGCCCAGCGCCTCGTTTGCACATCAGAGCTCAGGAGGATGAATGCCAGAAAAATGACACAATAATTAGCAGCCAAGTGGCACTTTTCACTCCTGTAATATCTGGAAATTTGGGAATGACAAAGGACAAGGCTGATGAGACCTGAGGGCAGGGCTTTCTCTGAGAGAGGGGCTGACCCCACACAAGTGCCTTGGGGGTCACTCCCTACCTGCCAGGTGCTCTCTGGCTGTCGCTTCCCGGGGCACAGCTCACGCTGCTCCTGCACCTGCAGTGGCAGCAGCTGCCCTCAGTGCTCGGCGTGTGCCTCATCCGTCCTGAAGCTTTCTGAGGGAACAACCGCTCCCAGATTTTGACCTGCC
Organism: Euphonia xanthogaster; assembly: GCA_034509185.1. NCBI lineage: Eukaryota > Metazoa > Chordata > Aves > Passeriformes > Fringillidae > Euphonia > Euphonia xanthogaster. The sequence continues at coordinate 546,614 of JAYDZK010000039.1, read as the reverse complement.
CTCCTTGTAGCTCAGCTCCACCTCACCAGCGCTGCACCAGACAATCCCACACGAATGGTGGAGCCAGCAAACTCTCACATACACCTCTGCAGCAGCACAGGAACACACAGGGCTGCACATCCCAAACACGGACAGGATCAGTGTTCTCAACAGCCCTAAAATCCTCCCAACAGCCAACTAGAACAAAAGCATCTCAGCAGAAATCACCCCAAAATGAACCAGAATTACAGCATTTTTCATAGCCCAGCCTCCAGCAGCATTTCCAGCATGTTGCTTGTGTGCAAATCACAACAAGAATAGTTGAATGTGCTGTCAGCACAGGGTAAGTACTGTTTTTCCTGCAAGATCCACACACTCAAGAGATTCAGCTTGAGCTCTGGGGTACTGTCAAAGCTCTCAAAATCTACTTTCAGTTTAAACCAAATATCCCACCACCCGAAAAGATGAGAGTGCTTCATTTAAACACTGGATTCACCCAAACACCAGCCCAAGAGTTCACGGGGAAAGGACTTCCCCAGCCACCAATTTAGGTATCATTTATGGATTGGAGTAAACACACTGTGAGCTCATGGCTGGGGGAGAAAGACATTATTTTCTTCAACCATATACTAATAAACTGGGGCCTGGCAGTACTGTAGGAACTGCCTGCAGCTGGGAGGCAGCACCAGCAAAACAAATCTCATGCTCTTAACCTGGAAATGTTATTTTTTCCTTTTATTTTGGTTTTTATTGCTCTTATTACTTTTCTCCCAAGAGGTTCTTAGCACAACAGCCTGGATTAAAGCCTTTGACCTGAAGTCTGGGGGATCCCAGTAAATATTCTTACCATATTTATCTCCATCTTCTCCTTTGGCACTGATCCTCCTGCCAAGCACTTGGATGTGCTTCCCACTTGTCCTGCTGTAGAGCTGATAGAGCCGGAGCTGCTTCCTGCTCACATCGTCCCTCGCTCGCGTCTGGTTCTCCACGTGTATCCGAAAATCCACATTCTCCTCAGCAGCAAACATCTGAGATGGGTGGGGAGTGAGGAGAGAGAGCAGAACAGACCATGAACACAACAAGGCTCTGGGGCAGAAGGACTGCAGACTAGCCTGCCAAGGGCACTGGCACTGGGGGACTCAGATTTGGCTGCCTTTCACTTGGCAGCAGTGTCAGGCACTGTCGGAACTCAGGACATCCCTTTTGATGTCCAGAACGGCCAGGACCCCTGCCAGAGGGCTCAGAAACCCTGGCACAGAGCCTAGAATACCTATGGTTTTGATTATGACCCATTTTTACCAGCCTTGTATGAAGACCAGCAAGCCACAGCAGTTTAAATAGCATAATAGTGAAATCATCACAGGGTGAAAAAATAGATTTTTGGGGTTTCTAGAACAGGGGTTTCGGGGGCAAGATGGAAGGATTTGGGTGAGTCCAGCCTTTCTCCTTCTTCTTCTCTGCCTCCATCTTCTGCTCTGATGTTGGCAGTTTAGGTTGGTTTAGAGTAGAAGCTCACTGTCTAACATAGGTGATAGGTATGGGAAAGTGACTGTAAACATGTTATACATAGATTTTAGTATAAAGAGATAACACCGCCCCGAGGGCAGGCAGAGTGCCTGGGACTGTCCTGCTGGACGGACCTCGGCAGGGCAAGAGAAAAATTTTTCTAGATAAGATGCAATAAACAACCTTGAGACTGAGAACTGAAGAACTCCGACTCATTCTTCAAGCGCCAAGCTGGAAAAGAGACTTTCCAGGTATCTGGGGGTCGCGGCGACCTGGACCCTCGGAAAGGCACTTGTGTGTAATTCCACTCAGAGCTGGCTCCCCACAGTCAACCAAACTTGGGCCATTGCAATCAAACTGGGAGTTTTTGAATAAAAACTTCTGCTCATCCCTGCTTTGGCTAAATCCTAGTCAGCCATGCTGACCATAAATTAGGCTCCCCACTGCATATATACAGCCTCTACCAGGTTACACAGGCCCACATTGGAGAGTGGGGACAGCCAAACCCTTCTCAGAGATTTGGTGCATCACCTTCAGCAGCTGCACTGATTCTCTGGGTTAACTGCACGAAAACATCAAGGGAAAAACTCTTTGTGTAGCCCTTAGCAGTCTGGACTTGAACTTCACACTGGCATAAAATCCACTACAATAGAAGTGACACTTGAACACTCTTCAGCTTAGCTGTTTGACCAGCTCTGCTCTGCAGTGAAGCCACCTCATGATCACCAGCCATGGATGTGTTTCTGTCCACCTCAAAAGGGCCACAGGAGGAGTGGTGAGAGTCAAACCAGCTTTTCCACCAGTGGCTGTGATCAGCAGGGGTCTGACAGCCTCAGCCACCTCATCTGTTTGTTCTGGCCAAGGGAATAAATTAACCTTAGTTCACTACAGCTTAAATTATTGCCATAAACTTTTCATTTTCTTTCCTATTTGAAGTATTCCCAAGAAATATCAAAACTGGAGTCCCACTTTTCCTTCTAAAGAGTCATCCTGACTTGCCCGAGGACAGAGGACCCAACAACACCACTGTTCTCCAGATGCCTTCCCAAAGGGGAGACTGGGCAGCATGCACCCAAAAAGCTCTTCACACCCAAGCAATAGGAAAGCCCAAAAATTGCTCCACAAATTCACGAACTGTCCATCTATGATCTGTGGAGCATTTGCACCACAACGTCCACACCGTCCACTCCAAACTCACAGATGGGCAACATTTTTGTGGCAGACTCCCTTTACAGGACAAAAAATGACCTGAAACATGGCCTGCAAGCAAAAGTGTTCTCATGTATCAGTGTGGGGAGGGAACTGGCAGTGAAAATTAAAAAGGTCAATAAATCCTTGTTCAGATTCACTCCAGACTAAAACACATAAAGAAAGTGTCCACAACACACCAAAGAGCTCCACTTCAGACTCCTGCACATCATCTCATACCAGCAAATACAGTGAAGCCTGAAAGTCAAAACCTCAATAGAACTTTGCAGCATTTCCAGTTATCCTGGGGACACCCAGGCCTGCAGCAGGAAAAACAGCTTACTCAGGCAGGCAGTGCTGCTGAGCACCAGACCTTCAGAAACCAACCTGAGCCAAAGCCCAAGCTCAGCACAGCAGCAGCAGCAGCAGCAATGAGGTTCCAAGTGATGCTGTGGGATTGCCTTCAGTGCTCTTACTAAAATCTGGGATTCTGGTATTGATGTTTTGAGGAGAAAGTGATTTATCTCTGATTTGGCTGTCAGAAGCCCATAGGGAGCTGAAGGCACAGGCAGAGGCTGGGCAAGGGAGGCTCAGGGCAATGCTGGGACACTCACCACAATGTCAGAGGTGACAGACAGGGGTCACAGTATTTCCCACTAAACAGGGTGGCCAGGAGCTGTGACCCAGAGCTGGGGAGTGGGAGGAGGAGCAGCCCCTGGCCAGAGAGCATGGCAGGGTGCCACATCAGGACACTGACAGAGCTCTGGCCAGCAGAGAGCAGGGCTCTGCTTGCCCTGCTCTCCCCAGCACCACAGCTACACCTGAGCGAAGCACACAGGGCTTGACTTTTGACAGAAATCATATTAATTTCTTTTTCTCCTTGCTATGTCTTTTCTTGCTTTATTTTCAAATCCCATTGTTGCAAAGGATGCTAAACTACCAAACCCAGAAAGGTTCCAGTCATGCTGACAGTCTGCCTTGTGCCTACAAAGCAAGGCTATTTGCAGCTAAAATTCTGGCTCCATCATTTTAAGATTTAAAACAGATTTTAAATCAAGATGACGTCGTTACATTGCTTTCACCACATGTTAATGAATTTCACATTTTTCTAGGAAAAAACCAAAACAGGTGGGATTTGAAGTGGGGGGAAGGGCAGGTTGCTTTGCTTTTTTGGAAACTCCCAACAGAAAATGCAATCTGTTTTCCAAAACATGTTTTAATTATCTTCTAATTGTCTCTGGAGCACTCACACTGCAGAGGCCCCAGCCTGTGGCTGCAGTGGGCCCAGGAGCACCCATGGAGCATCCTGCACAGTGCTCAGCTCCAACATGTCACCAGCACACCTTTGTCACCACTGTCCTGCCTCAGATCAGCTGATTAAGTGCCCCTTCCCTTTGCAAGAAGGGCACTAGCAGCACAGGGGGTGACATCTCCTCTTCCCCTGTCCAAGGAGCTGGCTGGCCTCACCCTTAGCCAAGACCTAAAGTAGCTGATGCAGGAATCAGCAGGTGATCCTGACCCCAAAATACAGCCAGCCTAGCCCGTATCACTCCACCACTTCCCTAGAAGTGCCCAGTTGTGACCCGGGGCAGAAATCCTGGAAGAGGAACAGGCTGCAGGTTCCCCTTGCAGCTGAGCTGCCTCTTGGCCAGAAGCCGTGGTAAGAGCAGCAGTGAAACCACCCGGATTTAGCCACCTGCTTAAAGATAAGCTCACACTTAACCACCCTGAGAAACAGGATGCTCTGCTGGAGGGTGGCCAAAGGGAATTAACCATGCCAGCCTGGGCTGCATCTGGCCTGCAACAGAGAATATCAATGCCCCCAAAAAATGTTCACGCAATGTTGATTTTATGAGATAAAACTTGTTTGATCATTGCTAAAATCCACTCTCACAGGACCCCTTCCCTACAGGGTACACTCCCTCAAGCAGCAAACCTATCTGAGATAAGGAAGTCCATGTATATATACCAAAAGAGAGACTCTTCTATAAATCTCATAAAAATTAGTAACATATGTCTCTTTTGGCAACTGATCGCCAACACTCAGTCAGGGAGGTCACCAGAAACCAAGTACACTCACCCTCAAGTACACTTGAATGCAGAAATATCTTTAAGTCCCTTAAACCAAAGGGCTTTCACTCTTGTTCACCAAAGCAAGTTTTCCTTTTTTTGTTTTCGCTATTGAAATGCTATTACTGCACATAACACATCATACACAAAATGAAGCCCTTTTTTTCCTTTCAGTCTGATCATCCACACCTCCATGGAGGCAGCAAAACAGACCCTGGGTCCAGAGCTCCACACAACAGGTCCCTGAAGGGAAGGGCTGCTTGCACCTTCTAGCTCCTGAGAAGCACTGTGGGACACAGGAGACAGGACTCCTGCAGGGATTTGGGTTTGTATTATGCTCTGTCTGGCATCTGTCCAACTGGTATGGGCTGTTGTCTGTGCACGTTTGTTTGAGATTTCAGCATCTCAAGATAGTGGTTTTGTGTAACTCCATCTCATTCTTTGGCAACAATTTATAACCTGCAAAATCCCTGTTGTTAAATCAGAGCATTGAATTTCATTTCGTTTTCACTCTTCCTCTCCTTTCCTTTTCCATCAGTTTCTTATCCATTTATTATTTATTTGTCACTACACCTTTCAGTGATAAGATCCAGCTACAAATACAATTGGCTATCCAGAGTTTATACAAAGGAATAAACAGCATTTATTTTAAAAACAACCATCACCTCCAGCCTCAGAAGCAACAGAAATGCCTCACTCATGAAAGGAAGCTGCTCTCCCTTGTCTGTTGTCCTTGCCCAATCATTCAAGGTGGAGCATTCAGTCCTACTTCCTTTCCCAACAGCCAAAGGAACCAGAAATGACATCTGTCTTCCAGCGAGTCCACAACGGGAGATTTTCATGTGCTTTTTTGCCAAATGATTCTCAAATAAGAGTAGATTTCATTTTAAATGGCTTTACAATGATCCTTCAGCTTAAAGAATGACTCCCCTCTTTGTTAAATCCCAGACGGAGGGTGAGGGAAGGACCATTTTGCTGATGCAGCCTAAGGTTTCACTGTGCATTAATCCAAGAAAAGCTCAGGAGCAGCAGCAAAAGCCTCCAACAGCAGCCCTGTGATGTCAGCCCTGCACAGGCTCATGCCCCATCTCTGCCCTCACAGATGCCTCCTGTGAATGGAGCAATCCCAGCCCGCCAAGGTCAGTGAAAGCCTGGCCGTGCCAAGCCACGTTTGCAGGATTTGGCTTTCCACCCAACCAACCTCCACACACTTCGGGTTTTTCTATTTCAAGCTTTCCAGTAACGGGGGATGTTAATCTGTTATTGTTCATGTCATAAAGCGTTACAGCATGAGATGTCCAAGGCCCACAGCATACCCAAGTTAGCTGGGAGCTGGACTTGAGAATTTCCTGGCGTTTTGCTATTTATGCTACAGAGCACTCAGTAGAGAGCTCCATATGTCATTCAACCATATGTCATTCCCCCAGCTGAACCAGGAATACAAAATCCCTCTAGCTAAGGGCCATACCGATTGCAAAAGATAAACAAATCAGGCTATTCAAAGTCCTCTCAAACCCCATCTGATAAGCAGGAAATACTTATTACCTTTCAGCCATCAAATCAACCTAATATTAATGATTTTCTCCATGACCTTCTAAACACATGAAAGTTAACTCAATAAGGTCAACAAGAGGATATCCAAGACAGATCTCTCTCAAGACCTCAAAGGCAAGTAACAAACCACTTTGCTTCCATGACTTTGGCAGAATTCCTGTATACAAATCACAGCAGGACTTGCTAGCTCCCCATGGCAGCCACCCTCAGCACACAGTGAAACACAATGCACTCCCTTTTCCTCCATTTAACTGCAAAGTCAATCCACTACCAGGATGTTACCATCGTGTCACAGAGCCTCCTGCAGCCAGGCGGGAGTGGATGAGCAGTGCTTGGGTGTGTCCCTTCTGTGGCTTCAGGAGCACGTTTGGAAAAGCAGCTCCATGCTCAGATATGCAGAGAAGGTACTTTGCAGTGAAGCTCTGTACATCCAATGGGAGAGAGGCCATGGTGCAACAGTGCCAGAATTCCACAAATGGAGCTAAGCCCTTCCAAATAACAGAAATTAGAGCTTTGCTTTGGTGTTTGCTTCTTCCCGATACCCATGGAAAAATATTTTTGTCTTGAAAAAAAAATATCCAAAAATTTAAGCTGCACTCTTAAACTGTGGGAGATGTCACCATGGATGGTGACTGTGCACCCTTTGGGATGGTCTGTGAGAAAGGGCAAGGAGCACTGTGGAAGTGGTGGTTCAAAGTGATCAGATATGAGATTCCACAAAAAACTTTACCAATGGCATTTACATTGAAATGCTTTTTGGTATTTCTTTTTGGTGAGAAAGCTGGAAAAGGAGAAGGAAATGGGATGATGCGGGGGTCAAGCCTGCCCATCCCTTTGGATTTCAGAAATGTTAAATAAGACCCAAGGAGAACACATTTCCGGGGCTTAGAAAAGGGGACACAGCTCTGTGAGGTGACACATACTTGGATCCAAAAACTGCAAGTGAAGCCTCCTTTCCTGCGGAGAGCTGCCTTGTGCATTCAGAAAGGCAGCTTGAATCTCCTCGGGCAGTGCCAGACCTCTGTTCCCTCTGAAACACACAACCTCTGAGAAATGCAGCCATCACTCAGCCACACTTCCAGCAGCTCCAAGACCCTGCCAGCTGTCCAAGCCATGCACCACTGCAAAAGCAATGCATCTGTCGGCCTTGGAATGGCAGGCACAGTGTTACTGAGCCTGGTATGACACCAGGAGGGAGGCTGGAGGGAGTGCCAAACAACTGGAACCTTAGAGTTTGAGGAAATGAATGTTTTATGGCTCATCAATCAGTATTTGACCATTTTCTAGAGAAAGATGATGCCACCTTCAAGAAAACTAAGTTTCTCCTTTTGATGGTGGAATGAGCTGTAGCCAGAACTGTGAAAATGCACCATGTGTGATACGGCGAGATTCTAAGCTTGTTGCACCCTGGGAAGCAGTTAATCCTGGGGAAGAGCAGGGTTTCAGCCTTGATGAATAGCTTTTAGGAGCCCAGCTGGAGGCAGGATGTCGCTGCTCACAGCACGGCCCAGCACCAGAGTGCTGCTGAGGTGCTGAAATGCAGCTCCCAGAGGGGCTCCAACACGCCCAGCCTCTCATCTCCCCCTGCACCTGTCTGTTCTCACTGGCTCCGAACAGGTCACTGCCAGCAGCTCCCAGGTCACATTACTGACAGTGTCGCCACGAGCAGCAGCAGCTCAGCTGCCTGCACTGGGCAGCCCCAGCTCCCCCCGTGCCCCTGAGCTGTGCCCTGGTGCTGCAGCACCAGAGGGGCCAAGACTGCACCCCCTCCCAGCACCCAAAGGCAGCTCTTTCCCAGTAGGACCAGTTCCTGCTACCTGTGTTGACCAAAGCAAACCAACCCCAGGTACCTCAGCTGAGGGAGATCTGTGGGAGGCCACAGCTTGCCATGGGCTCCTGACAGTTCAAGTCTCCAGAAATAAAATTTAGACCTTAACTCTTTTTCTTATTTTTCTCCAACTGCAATATATCTTGATGATAATGATGGTGACAATTATTAGTTAACAGCTGGTATTATTTTACCATGCTATCCATCAGGCAAGGAGCAAGTAGGGCTTTTTCTTTCTTCCTTTCTTTCTTTGTCTTTTTTAATGCTTGTTATATCTCTGCTATATACTTCCTCTCCACACAGAAATATCCCTTCAAAGCTTGATATTATTGAGCAGCTTTCAACCATGCCCAGCAGAGCCATGTATTCTCTGCATTTGTCTGGCCTTTGTTTCTAGGAATGAAATACCAATGGCTGAACAGTGTGACTTCGTTTCACTCCTTCATTCCAATACTTGTTCTATTTCTATCCCACTGGGTCAAACTCACCTATTGTGAGACCTCACCGATTTCAATTACATCAGGGATTAATTTGTTCCATTGCGTTGAAGCTGTTAATACAATCCTGGCTGGCTCTAGATTAGAAAAGGCACAGTGAGACCTCCCTCACAGGCAGTGTGTTTAACAGCAGTCTTGATCTTCAGTTTTGTTCAGCGGTGGGGTGGGTTTTTTCTTCCCTTTGTGCCCCTTTGCCCCTCTTTTCACAATCTTCCCCTTCCTTTCTAAATTGCCCTTATCAGAACTGGGTGGTCCTTCTGACTTCCCCTGAGCCTGGCCAAGTGTTGCCTCCCCGAGCTGCTGCCCAGGGCTTGCGAGGGAGGTCAGAGCTGGAAGGTCTGACCTGACACCACACAGGTGTGACCACTCCAGCTCTGGCACCTCGTCTCTGCATGGGGTGCACTCTCTGCTCCAGAGGAAGTTTCTGTGTTCATCCACGTCCCCTGCACTCTGCTGACCAGTGGCAATGTCCTTCACCCTTCACATGGGCCACGCTGGACCCCACATCCCTGAGAGGCTCTGTGCTGCTGCCACCACTCCTCACTGCTCACACCAGGATACACAGATTTCTCAGAAATCATTTCATGTCCCTGTCCCTCCTCACAGCATTGGTGCTGCTGCAAAGAAATCAGCAACAGGCTTTGCAGAACAGCCCCAACCAACCCTTGTGAAACCATGGACCAGCTCGGCATGCTACAACTGCCTCCACTGCCTTAACCAAAAAACCCTCTTTTCTTGATGGAGAAAGCACTCCTGCTGAAATAACCTGCTCTGGTATGCAGGAATCAGACCCTTGCCCAGCACAGGTGTCTCTGCACAGGTGAGCACAGGGCTGAGGGGCTGCCTGCCCCACCCAAGGGCGTTGCTGGCCAAGCACATGGGCTGCCCCCAGGACCCTCTGCTGTTCACCCAGGGCGGAGGAGCCTGGCTGGCCACAGCAGTGGGGCTGCAGTGGGCAGAGCTCCCAGTGGGGTGTTCCTGGGACAAAAGCTGCAGCACCCCACTAAAAGTATTTACCAGCAATTTGTTCACCTCTTCAATTGGACCTGAGTCCAATTAGTGAGAAACATGCCAGATTCAAAGCACCCCGGAACTTTTCTCCCCTTTCCCCAGGGGAGATGCTCCTGCTGCAAACCTGTTTGGCCACAGCAGCAGGGCAGAGCAGAGACCCCGAGCCCACTACCCTGAAACTGGTCAGGCATTTCCTAAACTCTGGAAAAAGGCAGAGTTATTCAACACAGGGACTTAAAATGCCAGTTTGAAGCATGGGCCTGCCAGGTTCAAGGTGACATCTCTGCTCTTCTGCTTGATACCAGCCCAGTCAAGACCTCCACAAAAATCAGAGCAAAGGCACGAAATACAGAAAACCCGAGGGATACTCAGGAAAACCCGAGGGATACTCAGGAAAACCCTGCCATCAGAAGGAGATGGAAGATCATCAAAGACCTGCCTGCCCATTAGAGAATAAAAATTTGCAGGGGCAGCACCTCGCAGCGATCCCGCGCTTATCCTGGGAGCTCCTTTCATCTGGTCCCCTGACATCCTCCAAGGAACACAGATCCCTGCTCCCACTGCAGAAAAGCAACTCCCTCTAGGGTAAAACACGGCAACTACCGAGCAGTGCACACCAGGGCAGGGCAGAACTCACAAAATACCTTTTTGCATTGCATTTGCAAAGAAAACAGAGACTCGGCCAGCAACTGCCCCCTCAGCAGCTCCCAAGTACTGAGCTCAGGTGAGCAGTGGCTTCTCTGAAAGCTGATTCAGCAGAGATACCTGGGACCTGACTGAATTATCCCAGCATCACTTTCCTCTATCAAGTGTCCTCTCTGGAAATCTTTTACTAAGCTCCAGTCAGTCCCACTCCTGCCCATTCTGACAAGGTAACAGCCGGTGACCCTGTGTGGGAATGGTGCCAAGGGGAAGGGACCTCCTCAGGAGTCCCTGCCATTCACACCAGCCCCTTACCTGCTAACAAAAGGATCCAGCAACAGTTTGGCATCCTGATTTCCCTCTGTGACAGAGTTCCCTTCCTGAGGAACCACAGGATGAGTCATAGAATGGCCTGGGTTGGAAGGGACCTTAAAGATCACCTGGTTCCAACACTGCCACAGCAGGGACACCTCCCACTGTCCCAGGCTGCTCCAGCCCCAGTGTCCAGCCTGGCCTTGGGCACTGCCAGGGATCCAGGGGCAGCCACAGCTGCTCCGGGCACCCTGTGCCAGGGCCTGCCCACCTCACAGGGAAGCACTTTTCCTAATATCCCATCTAACCCTGCCCTCTGGCAGTGTGAAGCCATTCCCTTTTGTCCTGGCACTGTATCACCTTGTAAGTTGCCTCTCCATCTTTTTTGTCAGCTCCCTCACGGCTTCAGCACTGCCTGCTCCTGCCTGAGGACTGATCAATTCTGCTTGCACGAGTCACCCTCAATGCCAGCCCCAGGCTGTTGGCCCAGGCCAAAGGGCTCCATGAGCATTTTTGCTCCAAGTTATGAAATCTGCTCCAGGCTGTCCATGGAGTGCCCACAAAACCCATCAGCATTAACGGGGAGAAATAATGGTTGGGTTGGTGTGTAAAGGCTCTCCCTCCAGCACAGCCAGGATCACCCCATACCTGCCAGCAGTCACAGAACTTCTCCTTCCCTAAAAGCCCTTTGAAATACATACTCAAGCCCTGTTATCTCTCCTGTTTATACCACACTCCCTCTATCATTGAGAAATCTCCAAATAATTTATAAGCCCACAAGCTCCTGCACTAACAGGGCCATAAATCACATTTATAAAACCCATCTCCTGCTGTTGCCAGGGCTGTGGCCCCGGGAGCAGCTCCTGAGCTCTCCACAGCCACACATTCTGAGAAGAAGGCAGCTCTGGTCTGCAGCAGCCACAGGTTTGTTCCCAGCATCCAGAGAAGATCCCAGCCAGCATCCTGCCTCACTGTGCTCTCCCCATCCGACCCCAACACAAGCACACAAAAGAGGGTTTTCTTTGCACAAAATCAAACCAAGGGAGGAGGATGTTTTTGGCTACTTTCCTCAAGGAAAAAGGTTGCCCATCTAATAATCCCTAAATGAGCAGTGGGTTGTTGGGCTTTCATGTTTGCCTTCGAGCCTCCCCTTGCCGTGCCAGGTCGCTGGTTTTCTTTTCCACGGAATTGCAAAACCCCTGAATAACAAGATTTGTGCATGGAAGTGCTGACACAACCCTTAACTACAGCATCCTGAACATGATACCAGAATAAGGACGCTCCCTGTGTGGCCCAGCCTATGGATAAATAAAGCATTTCAGCAGCCAGCACCGACAGATCATAAACCTCCACGAGCATAAATACCAACAACAACCCAAAAAGATTAGAGGGCTTACGGGCGAGGCATGCTGGGATGATTTAGAGTTGGGGTGGAAGGGTCATTATTGCTGAATAGGTGGGGGTGAGTGGGCCACAGAAATCAATAAACCATTCTGCTCCCAGGGAAGGAAGGGCCACGCTAATTGTGCAAACACACATTTCCATTGCAGGCCGGAGCTCTCCGGCTCCCCCGGCACGGAGGGATGCAGGGAGCTCACTCCACTGGCTGAGGGACAAGGACCTCAGTCCCTGACACGTCCCAGCAGCTGTCACTCAGGGCACAGCTCACCTGAGCCCCTGGCTGGGCACAACCTGCTGCTGGAGGCAGCTTCAAATGAACACAGATGCAGGCAACATTCAGCTCCACTAACTCCACGTTCTAGGGAGTTAATGTGGAGCTGGCACAGGTATCTCACTTGCTTTCAGCATCACCATCAAGTCAGAGCTCTTCCAGTGTCCAGTTCTAGCACTGAACAATCGGCCAATGGGTTCTGCCAGCACCAGTTACCCTCAAGAACCAAAGACAACTCTGGGACCCATT
>JAYDZK010000039.1:502994-521444 GCA_034509185.1 Euphonia xanthogaster | reverse complement strand
GGAGGGGAACGGCCCAAGGGGATGCTCAACCCCGGGGAGGGGAACGGCCCCAGGAGATGCTCAGCCCCCCGGGGAGGGGAACGGCCCCAGGAGATGCTCAGCCCCCCGGGGAGGGGAACGGCCCCAGGGGATGCTCAACCCCGGGGAGGGGAACGGCCCCAGGGGATGCTCAGCCCCGGGGATGCTCAGCCCCGGGGAGGGGAACGGCCCCAGGGCATGCTCAGCCCACGTGGGGAGGAACAGAGGGCGCACTTCAGGGATGCAGGATGGACTCTCCCGGCACTGGGGCACACAGCCCTGCAGCTGAAGCAGCCACCTTCCCACGCTGGCAGGGCAGCCCTGGCTGGGCCCAGAGCCCCCTGCCCGGCGGGTGGGGGCTCGCAGGGCTCACCCGGGTGCCGTGGTCGTTGTGGTTCCTCATGAAGGGGTAGAAGGCGCCCAGCTGGGTCCAGCGCACGCACAGCTCCTCGTCGGTGTCGCCCAGGAAGCCGCAGATGTCGGCACCCACCAGCGGCACCCCAAAGAGGTTGAAGAGCAGCACCTCTGCAGAGGGCACAGAGGGCATCAGGGCTCTGCAGCACCCGGGGATGGAGCCTGTGGAGACGCCCCTGGCTGTCGGGGCAAGGGGGAAGCAGGCCCAGTGGCCCACAGCCTACCTGGTATGGAGTAGTAGAGCTGCTGCCAGTCGCTGCCAACATCCCCTGTCCAGTGCCCGGCGTAGCGCCCGTGCCCAGCGAAGGTGGAGCGTGAGATGATGAAGGGACGCTTGCCCCGGACCCTCAGCAGAGCACTGGGAGTGGGAGGGGTCTGCTCAGCAGGCCCCAGCTGGGGAAGGGGCTCAGGGCTCCCACAGTGCCCTGTGTTCCACACCAAACCCTCACCCACCACCCGTGCCTGCCCACGCTGGGTCTCTCCCAGCTCTGCACCCCAGGACGTGCAGGAGCTGTGGCAGGAGCCCCAGGCTCACTCGTGGGAGGCGATGGCCTCGGTCAGCCCGTACAGGCTGTGCAGGTTGTAGTGAGAGGACAGGTACTGCTGGCTGGAGGCACAGATGGTCCCGGCCTGCAGGCGGCCCCCAAACACACCTGCAGGGGAGAGGTGGAGCTCAGAGCATCCCCCGGGCTCCTCCCCGGCTTCCCCAGAGCCCTGGGCAGGGCTGGAACCCACTCCTGTACCTGGCACGTAGGGGGGATGCTCCAGGTTGTTGTTGGGGCAGCCATCCTGGGAGCCCTCCACAAAGTTGGACGGCTCATTCATGTCCTGGGAGGGAAGGAAAGGACAAGGATGGCCCTGCAGCTGCACCGGGGCCCAGCAGAGTGCAGGAGCCAGGGCCAGCAGCTGCACAGGGCCACTCACGAGCCACATGCCATCGAAGGGCACTTGTTTGTGGAAGTCCTTCACCATGTCGTGCCACCACTCGTGAGTCTCTGGGTTGGTGAAGTCTGGGAAGGCAGTGGGGCCTGGCCAGACCTGCAGGAGGGAGAGCATTGGGCAGAGCCCCCACCTTCCACCACGGCCCCCCAGAGGTTTCTCCCCCACTCTGGGGGTCCTGCTGCCACAGCCCCACTCGAGCCCTGTCCCGTGGGCGCCGGGGCTGCTCCCCACACGCACCTTCCCGATCAGGGGCTGCCCCGTGGCGTTCCGGATGAACACCCCTCGCTTCAGGCCCTCGTCGTAGGGCTTGTAGGTGCCAGGGGGCCCCGAGCTGCTGATCCCTGCATCCTGGAAGGGCACAAAGCCAGGGCAACAGCAGGGAACAGCCAGCCCTGCCCTCATCACCACCCTGGGGCAGCTGAACCCGTGCCAGCCTGCCCGTGCAACTCACCACAATCATGATGTACCTCAGCCCGCGGCCGTGGAAGTCCCGCACCATCTCCGGGTAGTCCTTGAAGCTTTCCTTGTTGAAGGTGAAATCCCTCTTGGCATCTGCATAATCCAGGTCGTTCCACTGCACATCCTGCGGATGGAGGCACCGTGGCTTGGGCAGGAGCAGGGACCCCCCCAGGCTGCTGTCAGGGGCTCCCAGCAGCTCCCCATGGCCCCCGGGAGCAGCCAGGACCTACCAGGGGGAAGCGGGCTGCTGTCATGTTGGCCACCACCTGCCGGGTGATGTCGGTGGACGAGTAGCCCCAGCGGCACAGGTGGAAGCCCAGGCCCCAGTACGGGGGCATGAAGGGGAACCCTGGAGGGAGGAGGGTGGGTGCTGGCAGGGATGGCCCAGCCCTGTGGCACCCCAGAGCCCTGCTGGGCCACCCCAGAGCCCTGCTGGGCCACATGGCTCACGGCATCCCGGCCCTGGCTCAGCCATACCAACCACATCCAGGTACTGCCGCACCACACTCTTGGGGTCGGGGCCCAGGAAGATGTAGAAGTCCAGGATCCCTCCCGTTGTGCGCCAGGTCAGGGCTGGGCTGGGCTGAAGGAGCACGTCTGGGGGAGCACAAGGGCCAGGGGAGGAAGCTGAGGATGAGGACAGGGCCAGGCCCACGCCCGGCGCCCCACGGGACTCACCCATGGCATTGCTGTTCAGCAGAAAGACACCGTGGGCTGAACCATCCTCCTCCATCACCAGGTAGAAAGGGTGGGAGCCGTAGAGGTTGACGTGGGGCTGGAGCAGAGCACGGTGTGTGCCAGTGAGGCTCTGCTGGAGACCCCCACACCCAGGGCTGTGCTCCCAAACTCTGTCACCTCAGCCAAGCCCTGCCCTGAGCCAGAGCCCTGCAAACACTCCCAAGCAGCACAGAGCTGCAGGGGGGACAAACCTGGGCCTGGGGACAAGGGTCCCACGGGCTTGTCCAGTGTTTTGGCCGAGGCCCAGAGCTGATCCAGCACACACGCATCTCCCCAGCCCCAGGAGAGGCCACAGGGCCCCCCCAGGAGCACAGCTGAATCTGTGTCCCTCTCCCTCAGCCCCGCTCCGTACCGCAGGTGCCATGTCCCGATTCCAGAGGGTGACCCTGGTCCATGCTGTGTCAAGGAACAGCGGTGTCAGGTGCTCCCCCAGCCCCGAAATGAAATGGGAGGGCAGGGAGGTGGAGATCTGCAGGAACTGGTCTGTGAAGAACAGGGGCGCGACCGTGGTGTTCAGCCTGCGGAGAGAGAGGGAGGCACCGAGCTGGGCAGGGACACGGGTGCTCATCACCACGGCAAAGAAAAACAAGTTTTGTCTGAGCTCTGGGATTCGTGGTTCCCTGCCCAGCCACGGAACTGCAGAGAGAGTCAGAGCAAAGCCCACAGAGCCACCGCACTGCTGTCACCAGTGCGGCAGGCGAGCAGCAGTGTCCCTGCAGCCCTCCGGGCACCGCGGGGCTGTGCAGGTTCCCAGCCCGAATCCCCCGGGCGAGCAGCAGTGTCCCTGCAGCCCTCCCGGCGCCGCGGGGCTGTGCAGGTTCCCAACCCGAATCCCCCGGGGGGCTCAGGGCACTCACAGGACTCTCCCGCCGCGCTGCCGGCACACGACGAGGCCGAAGGGCTCCTGGCTGACCTGCAGCCCGTACAGCGTGGACGGGGCACGGCCGCGCACCCGCGGCGTGGCCAGCGGCACCTCATAGCGCGGCCGGGCGGCGTCCCGGAGCACCGGCTCGCGTCCCCGGCCCCGCGGGCAGGAGGAGCGGGAGGCGGCGGCTCGGGGGGAGGAAGACAGGCGAGCCGCGCAAACACACCAGGTGCGAGACAAAGCGGGGACAGGCGCTGCGGCACCAGGATGTACCCGAGTGGCCGTCTTCCCCGTCAGCCGAAACACATTAAACGTGTTGAATAATTAATCCTTAGGAGAGGAGACAGTTTTTGCTTGATGGTAGGAGGATGCTGTAGATGTGCGCTACCTGGCAGGCGACCAAAGTAACCCGGAACGCAGGCGTCCCGCTGAGCGGCGAAACGCCACTTTTAAACCGCAAGCGGGAGGGAGGGTGGGAAATCTAACCGAGCCAAAGCTGAAATAACGCTTTAACAGGTCGGGCTCGCCCAGAAAAGCGCTCCGAAAAAGCCGCCGCTCACAAACACCGCCCAGAGCCCCCGCTGCCGGCGCTGCCTCCGCCGCTCCGCACGGCTCGCCTGCCCTCCAGCGGCCGCTCCACCGCCCCGCACCTGCCGCAGCCCCGAGGAAAGCCCGGAGGTTTCCTCCGCCTCATCTTTGGGGTTTTTTTTTTTGGTTTGTTTGGGGTTTTGCTTTAAAAAAAAAAAAAAAATCACACGCTGATAGCGTGTGGTAACTCTTTCCTCTTGTCTGAAAGCTCGTTTATAGCAGACAAGATGCCAGGAACCATTAACCTCCACACATAGCCGAACTCTCCAAAGAGCACCCAACGTCAGTTAACACTTTATTAAGTGAGAACAAAACCATAGCTCAGAACTCTGAGCTTTCCAAATTCTCCACTCAAATAACAGCGCGCAGCGTGTCAGACCCAGCTGCTCCCACCTCTGCAGGGTCTGAGGTGCTCGCTCCCCCAGCACTCTCAGCCACAAATCAAGCAACATCTTTAATCCCTGGAGTTCATCACTGGGGAGCCTTCAGGTATCAAGTCACAGGGTTTTTCAGCCCATAGTTTCAGGCCCAAGAGGCACAGAAAACATTAAGTTTTAAAACAGTGATCAAAACAAGTCCTTATAAAATTTCCAGCACTAACACATGTCTGTGATGTATCCAACAGACTTCACACTTCTGATCTTATGGATCTGCAAGTTTAAAAAAAAACCAAAAACCCAAACTGCTGTGAATTGCTGATGTCACCAACATCAGAGGGCCCATGCATCCCTGTCCTGGCAGTCCCATGGCACCTTGCCACAGCTGAAAGCTGTTTTCACACATAGCCACGAACATCAGAGCCACCATCCTGAGCCCTACAAGTTGAGTTCACCGAGATGCCTACACTGGAACAATTCAGAATTTGGGGACTCACAAGACCACAGTATTTAGTTTAGATGTGAAAATATTCCATATATCCCTAATCATCACCAGTACCTCATTTCTTGGAAGCAGTTTGGGTGGCAGAAGCCCAGCCTGTGCCATCTTATGCTAGTAGGTGCTGCTCAGCCCCACAGGAAAGGTGCCCACAGCACAGGGTCATGCCCACCACCAGCCCCTCATCTTGCTAAGTCCAGTATCTGCTGCCCAATGCACACAGGAGTTCTGCAAAGCCAGAGGCAGTAACTCCTCCAAAACCCTCAGAGTCACCTGTGGACGTGACCTTTGACTGCTCCTCAGGCTTTTCCATCATCTGCCTCCAAGAAAAAGCTCCGCAGACGGCCACTGATGGCTCTGCCCGACACCCAAGCTGCCCCAGGGCTGCTGTACCTGGCTGGAAGCAGAACAGCTCAAAAAGGAATTTGTAAAGCTGCTTCTAACATTTATCATTTTAATTGCCCCAACAGTATGTTAAATTACAGCAGCTACAACAGAGCTGTGAGCTACGCATGGAAAAACTCATCCCAGGTGATGCTGGCCCAGACCATGCTGAGAAGCCATGTGCTGGTAGCACAGCTGCCCCCACAGCCACGACCCAAAGGACTTGGATTCACACAGGCCAGAAGGACCTGGACACCTCAAACAGCAAAAAATGCCAGGGCAACAAGAGGGGTTGTTTTAGAAAGGGCACGTGAGGGATTGTCTTCTTTCAATTGTATTTGGAATCACAAAAGTTCTTAAATAGATCCATCCTTTGTGCCTCATTAGTCTGGCAAAACCACTAAATCTTCAATATCCAAATAGTTACCTGGAGAATAATACCAATATTGGGTGAATTTCAGACTACCAGTCTTGAACAACTCAGATGAGGCACAGAATAGAGAAGAGACAGCTCATACATGTCTCTGAAAAAAATTGAAATATCATTTAGCGGCATGGTGCTATGAATATATACGAGTGTGTGTGTATAGGTATATGTATAGGTATATGTATAGGTATATGTATATGAATACATATAGCTAATATTAAAAGCTCCACACCCAAACCTGTTGCTCCACAGCTGAAGGCTCCCGTGTGATCAGATTTCCAGCACAAATCCAGCCAGAAAAGCCGATGCCCACTGGAAAACCTTTAAGGGTGTTTATTTTTCTTACAGCACACTCAGGGTGTGAAGGCTGGCACAGCAGCTCCTGAGAGCCTGATGTTCTCAACACTTTATAAACCAAGGCAGGGCCAGGTAGGAGCGTGCACTACGGGACACCCTGGGAGCTCCTGGGGTTACTGCCTTCCACTCACCCTTGCAAATGCCTGAATTAAGGCTGTGTCCTACAGTCCCTCGGTGGCTTATTGGATTAGTGACCGCCCTTCAGCAGCTCAAATCAAAGTCTGAGCAGCATGACCTTTCACTTGCAGGGCAGTGAAGGTGCCCCCGGTGAAATGAGCTTCCCTCGCCCTGCTCCACTGGTCCATATCCCATGAGGAGAGGGCATTTCACAGAGCGTGGAGCCCATTCAATGGGTCCAAGGACTTAAGAGCATGCTTGAATGGGAAACCTTCCTACCCCAGATACCCCTTTGGAATGTGAAAGAGAAGCCAGCAGGAATGGCCAGGATCTGGCCCCGCTGCATCTGGCACACCAAGATTTAAATTAAAATGAAAAACCTGGGCTGATGTTTTACAAAGACCAAGTTCAGCTCTACATCCCAGCCCTACTGCCAGTGAGCAAATCTGTGTGCAGTTTACTCCTGTTATCTGCATCTCCAGCCCTGTGTTCTTCTATAAGCAAACTTTTCCTTACAGAAAATCCAGCTGAAGAGGTTTTTTGAATTTAAAAGCCTTGATAAAAGGAAAGAAAACTTTCAGACTGACTGGGGTGCATGTTCTGCCTTTATCCAGTTTACACACAGAAAGACAACTTCATCCCAAGGTAAGGAATGCTTCTGCCACATAGTCTGGACACTCAGAGTTGGAGGGGATGCTTTGCAGTTACTGCCATTTGACAGAGGAGCCACCTCAAAATGACCTGGACTGTCCAGGAGGACAGGACTTCAGCCTCAGCTCCACCACAATCAGTCACAGTCTTGCATAAGGAACATGGTGAAGAACAGTTAGGACTTGGATTCAGCCATCACAGCTTGGACTTCTTGGGAACTGAGGCAACTGCAGCGTCCCTTCCAGCTCTTGACCACAGGGATGTCTCGTGGCCCCTTGCAGAGGGAGAACCCAGCATGCTACAGCCCTTATTCTGGTGTGTATCATTACTTTATAAGAGAAAAGAAGCCCTAGAGAGGCAGGCATTATTCAGCAGGCAGGATTTCAGAGTTTATAAAGGTTTTACTCCACTGGAACACCCCTTGGATTTTCAATGGGATTTGGGGATTGAACCCTCAGATTCCTCTAAAAGCTCCAGCATACTCATAAACAAATCCCAGTGCTTTATCAGCAGAGCAATGAGGGTAATCACTGACAAGGAAGGACATCTCAAGCTAAAGGGCAGACCAGTGGGTTGGTTCAACACCCTGCTCTCCTGGGTACACAGCCCCTCTCCAGTGCCCAGGGCCCCTTAGCCAGAGCCTGCCCCCACCCTGTGTCCCCCAGCCCGGCCACCCTACTCCAGTGTCTGGCACAGGGTGGACACAGACATGGGCTGTCCTTGGTCCCCATGCCCAGGAGCACTGCAGCTCCCCTCTGAAAGCATGAGACAGCTGCTAGAATGCTTTTAAAGGGAGGCAAGAACAGGCCAACCTCTGCAGACAACCTTACACAAACCAGTGGGAAATTCCACTTTTCAGCCTTTGCACTGCATTAAATCCTAGGGCTTGGCTCCTTGGATTTATATTCCTCTATGGTTTCACTTTTCAAAAAAAAAAATTTTTTAAAAAATCACAAGCTGTTAAGCTTCAAAACTTAATATTTCCTTAACTTAGAGCTTTTCAGCTCAACAGCTCTTAAACATAAACCTCTTTGACTGAAGTCTTCTGAATTAAGCTGTCTCCAGCAAGCCCCCATCTCAAACCCTGTCTGTGGGATGATCCATCCCTCCCCACACCACCACCCTGGGCTCCTGCCCTCTGCCCCAGCTGCTGGCTCAGGGCAGGACCTCACACAGTGTGCATGACCACCCATGTCCCCACAGCTGGGACTAACACTGCAGGGGCAGCTCAGGGCTGATGCAGGCACTGACTGGTGACATCACAGACCTCTCAATGCCCTGTGTCACTGTCCCCAGTGGTGACACAAGTGAATGAGTGACCCCGGAGGGAACTCAGGGTAGGCTGTGAGACAGCAGTTTCTGAAAACAACACTGGATAACCTATGTTTCTACTAATCTTTTTGAAGAGGAACTGTAGCCACACTTTGCATCAAAGCAAGAATTCATAAAACGTCATATGGGTGGATTTACACAAAAAAATATTGGAAAATGCCGTTTTTCTGCAATGTCACAGATCAGTAAAAAGACATCTCTAGAAGTCCCATTCTCCTGGGGCATGCACAAATGTCTCCTGCAAGCAGAGCTCCACCCACTTGGAGGTACAGCATCAGGGCTTTTATCTGTATTCTCCACCATGGCCACAGTGAGGGCACCAGCCACAGATGGGCTCTCTGGGACACTGCCAAGCAACCCAGACAGGGGACAGATTCATGCAGGAGCACCATGTTGTGTGCAAGCTTTTCCTAGAGATCAGGGAAAGGCCATGCTGCTCCAACAGCAGTGGCTAGGGAAGACTGGAGGAGGAACTGAAAAGGATCAGAAAACTGAAAAGTCTGAAGAGCAGTGAAGGACTAAGCAAGAAGGTTGTGGCAAGATGTAGAACTTGGAAGGAATTGGAAAGGACTATTTAGAACCATGAAGCCAGAGGGAACAAGTAGAAGCATCTCTCCTAATTCAAGACCCTAAAAATGAAGCCAAGGTCCCCCAATCTTCCTGTCCTGTGCTCTCTGGAGATCACAAGGACTGGCTGAGTGCCCCGCACTCAGTGGTCCAATTACACGTTATTGCCCTTAGCTACAGTCATTGAGTTAAAATCTATTTTCCATGTAGAAAATTGGAAGGAAAGTATGGGAAAAATATTTAAGAAATGGGGAAGAATGTCCTAAACACCAGAGATGGCCTTATTATTAAATTGGAAGCTTTACTCATTAGCTGTAGCTGTGCTCTGTTGTTGGGTTTCCTCACACAGGTTTACACCCAGGGAACAGCTTTACACCACTCAAAGCAGTGCCCAGATAACATTCACTGCCTCAAAATAGCACGATAAGGGCTGCTAGGAGCCTTTCATCAAGGACATTCCTGGGAAAATAGCACAATTACAAGCTTTGGGACAAATGTAAGAAGCAGTGGGAAAAGTTTCATGAACAGGCATGGATAAAGATGGCTGCAGTGGTGAAATGCCAAATACCTCAACAGCTACAATACATCTTTAATTCTCCCTGCAATTTACAATGTAAAACCTAAGGCTTCATTTGAAAACAGGCAAGAGAAACTGTTTTCTCTTAAATAAAGTAAGTCAACAGAATTGGATGGGGCTCAGCAGGCTTCAGGCCTCAGCAACTGGTTGAGTAAGACTCCAGGACCCTTCTAACAAAATTGCCTTCAACTGCCTTCAAAGACTGTTTCTAGTACCAGTGTAATCACTTGAGGTGAATCAGGCACATCAACTCTGAGTGGCCCAGCTCTCTTCTCTCTCTTTGCCATTTGCAGTACAAGCAGGGTGGTGGCCATGCCATTGTCCTGGACAAAGCTCTGGGCAGCAGCACACGGCGCTGGCATGGCCAGTTCAGAGAGGGTAGGCACTGTCAGAGGCGCCCTGCTGAGCATCCCTCCCAGGGTCTTCACTTTTCCCATTCTCACTTTTGACCCTTGGCCACCTTTTCCCCCCTTGTTTTATTCATTGCCCTTTCTTGCTTGTTTTCTCCAAGAATCCTTTTCCCATAGAGGCTCTTATGGCTTGGTCAGGGAGAGGTGACAGAAGTAGTGGAAGGAAGGAAGGAAGTTTTTCAAGAAAGGAGAAGAGCAAAGTCATCTTCATACAACTGGATGCAGGCCATACATGTGGTCCCCACAGCACAATATATTTGATTGATTTCCTTGGTCCCAATTAGGCACTGCTTAAAATTCATTTACGTAGGACAATCCAAAGGCCAGTCACTGAAGAGCTGATCCAACATAACAGAATTGTTCCCAAAAGTGTCCATGCAGGTAAAGCAGTGAGCAGCCAGAAGGGCATTTCCTGTGCTCCCTGCAAACCGGAGGACAAGTCAGGCCCCTTGAGGCACACCTGCAAATCCAGCATCACTTTTCCTGCACCCCATCACACACACTCAGCTCTGTATTCACATTGAGAACCAGGCTCAGACAAAGCAATCCTTAATAAATACCAGATCACAAAACCTCCAAACCTCACTCAACACAATCAATTGCACTTGCTGTTGCTTGCCAGAACCTACTGCCCACTAGCCAAGGGCAGGAATAAAGGCGCTGTGCTCCATCCAACACTCAGCTCCAAACCACCCCATTCTTTTGTAGCTTTTTCTGACATTTCTAAGTAGGATCCAGTCTTTAACGCCCTTTTGGGAAAACAGTGAGGAGAATAAGGATCTAGGTAGGTGCTGGTTCCACAGAGAAGGAAGGAAAAGTTGAGAGAGTTTGGCTGCTAGTCAGTAATGGCACATGCAAAGAGGACATGGCTTAGGGTATCTGGGTAAGAGCATGAACTTAGCCCCTGAGGGACCGTCTGGGTGGCAAGGAGCCCAGAACCGCCACCCATCCCAGCCCTGTTTTCCATTACCTCAGCCCACACACACTCCCACCCTCCTGCCAGCCACGCTTGAGTTGCTTCTCTCCAAAGGCTGCAACAATTGCTGAGCACAGGCAGAGCCTTGCACTAATCACAGCCCCTGGACTCTGAAAAGCCACTCTGGCAGGAGCAAAGAGAACCCCAGGACAGATGTAAGGCGGCCACAAACATTTCTCTTGAAAACCCTTAGGAATAAGGCAAAGACTGAGAGCTCCTAACAGGATGGTGTCCTTCCGTCATCACCTCTTCTGAAGTGAGATGCCAAGAGACACCAGAGACTTGGAGACAAAAGATCCGTATGGAGCAGCTCTATCTGCGGCCAGCACAGCACGGTCGCACACCCCCACTCAGCTGGGTGGCCTCCCCTTTGTCCCAGACAGGGGGACACCAGCTACCTGTTCACTGTAGGGAATGAAACACTTGCAGAAGGAAATGAAATATGAAAAAAGCCGGAACAGACAGGATCTGCAACAGGAAAGGCAGCAGTAGGGTCAATTCATGTACAAAGGAAAGGTGAAGGCACTGCTACCTGGAGAGGCATTTCATCATCCTGTAAAGAAGTCAGGTTGTTTTCCCATCACAGTGTTAGGAAATAGCAATGCATTTGGCTGCAGAGCTCCATGCTCTCAAATAAGCCAGCCTCAAGGACCAGGATCACACACAGGCTTAGATCCCTCAACACAGCTATCAAAACACTACAGCTTTGTTGCCATCATTACCATGGCAAGAACGCGTTTCAACTCTGCAGAAAGTCAAAAGCAGTACTTCAAAATCCCACATCTGGTATTTGTCTTTTCTCTTCAACAGGTATTTTCACATCTGAGCTTGTTTTAAAATTAAACTTTGAGGCTCTGTTCAAAGTGAAAGAACTGGCAGCTGCATGTGAACATCCAAGGGGATACAGCTGCATCCAGTCATCAGATAGCCAGTCCCAAAAGGAGCCAGGGTTTGGAGATGTGACCAGCACAACAGCAGAGGTAGGGAAAAGGCCCCACAGCCAGAAGTGGGGCAGTGACCACCCCTCACTACTCCATAAACTGGCAGAGAACAGTGCAGGACCTAACCAGGGCCAAGTGAAATTATTGTTATGCCACAAGGGTGCCTCGAAGATGCCTCATGAGGCTCAACAGCAGCCTGACAATGACTTGATCTCCATTATACCTCAGCACCAGCACAGCAATGATTTCCTTCAGAGCTGCCCATTCAGGCTCTGCCTTTCCCCTGCAATGCTTGTGCAGAGCATGGCTGCACCCCAGACCTGCTTTGGTCATGCACCTACAGACAACACCCTGGCTTTTCTTAAAACTTTAGTAATCAGAGTATTTTACTGGCTAGTAATTTCTTGCTGAAATTACTGTACAATTTTCACTTCTCTCAGCCAAAATTGAGGGCAATTTTGCTTAAATAAGCCTGTCTGTGCCATTAGCTGTTTCACCAGGGAAATCTGCTCTCACTTGTGAATATGACATCATGTATTGACATAACCCCACCAAAACAGGCATTTCAAACCGTTATATTCTGCCATTTCACATGCTGCAATTATACTCAAGCTTAAACGAACCTTTGACACAAGACTTGCACTGTTTTGCTTGTCTACCATGCACTTCCCTTGGCTTTTTTCCCCAGAACTATTTGCTTCTGGAGACTTGCACTGTTTTCCATTGCACCCAGCATCTCAACTACAGAAACTAAGGGTTTTCTAATAGCAAACATAAAAAAATAAATTCAGTGGCAATTTTACAAACCAAGTTGTATATCCTAACTTAACAACTTATAAAGAATATTAAGTAGAACAGACCCCAATCAGCACAACCCAGTGCGTGTTCAAATGTCCTGCAAAGCCACCTGCTGCAGGACTCAAGTGTCCCAAGTTCTTCAAGTGGGGAAAATTCAACCTGCTTTACTCAGTTAGGGGGTTTCCTGCTGTGAGAACAAGTCAGTTGTGTTAATTCTCAAACACAGCAAGGATCAAAGCAGAGTTTGATAGCTACCATGTAAGTGTTTGAATGTTTCCTGAGTATTCTTCCAGTCTCCATGACTGCAGTTACTGGATACAAGATGGAACGGTCACGCACTGGAAGTGACAGCAGACAGGAGCCTTGAGGAGTCTCATCCTCAATGCACAGACATCCATGCTTCCCTTCACCCGAAAGCCCTTACAAACACTGACGTTTTTACTTCATGTAACGAGAATGGCCCAAAATTTTAACTCTGGCTCTGAGCATCATGTGTAAGGCAGAGGAAGAGAGGACTTCCTGCTCATCTAAGCTTTTGGATTTGTTGGAGATCAGTCTCAGCATTCCCAGGAATTTATCCACAGGCTCTGAACTCACTCAGCGAGCTCTCTAGGCACACCCTACAGCATTCAAGCTAATTGTTCTCTCCACAAAATCCTCACGGGAGTCATGATGGGAAGCAGCCTCAGACTCAGCAGCTCCTCAGAGGAACAGCACAGCCAGCAAATCCCAGATCAAAAGTATTCCATTTTACAAGTGCAGCTCCAGGCTCTATAAACCCAGTAGTTAGAGAGAAATCATAAACCTAAGTGCAGTGAAGCAGGTCAGAAACTGAGATGCAGAAAGGGCTGTTTGAGGCAATTATATAATTAGTGGTCACTTTCAGACAAGAATAAAGCCCCAGTTGCCACTTCAGTCTTCTTCCCAATCATCTGCTCTGTAGCTCCAAAGCTCATGGAACTGGAGTTGTTTTTGAAGCTGACAACACATGATAGTTTATGTGAACTTGCTAAAGAGAAGCAGCTAAAATGGGTTCAGTATACAGATTCCCCTCATCCATAAAAAAAGAAACAATAGTACTTTATTAAAATACTAAATTTTATTTTTTTCACATACATTTAGTCTCCCCACCATTTCCATTTGTCTGACCACCACCATGCCTTATCAAAACATTCCATACATACTTAAAATGAAGCTGAGGGTGGAGTCCTGTCTTTAAAAACTAAACAGGCATTTTGGACAACACATTCTTGGCAAGGTAATCTGGATGACATTTATCAGACACAGGAGGGAAAGCTCTTTCAGTATTTGTAAAAAGAACAGCCAAATAATGGTTACAGAAATAAGACTGCAGATTTTAACGAACTGTTTAAACTGTTTTCTTTTCTTACAGAGTCTGTCTCCACTGCCAGAGAGCTTGAATGACCTGAAAGTGTACACAGAAAGTTAGAAATTGAAATCCATTTTTTAAAATTATTTTTAGTTTACTATTGCCACTTATTTCATAAAACACTGACAATAAAAGTATTGTAACAAAAGTACATTCCTTTCAGAGAAAATCAAGTTGAAAGCATGACATTGGATCCTTCTGCTCTAAGATGATTACTCACACTAGGTCACAGTAGTAAGAATTCAGTAAAGGTGAGAGGATGGGTGTGGATCAGTAAGGCAAATAGTGGCTGAACTCAGCCTATCCTGGCTAATGCCACAGCAGGTGGAGTAGCTGAGGCTGACTGCTTTTCAACATTCCTTCAGGAACATATCAATTTGTCCATCAGACAAGTTTACACCAAACCGCTGAGGGAAGCAGGAGAGCATAAGCAATTCTGTCACTGCAAAACTGACTTGATGGAATTTTGATAGGGAAATCTAAGACACATTTTCAGCTTAGTCTGTGTTAAGTAATAACTAATTCAGAAACTTGCTTCCTGATATCACCTTTTGGCTTGTGCTCTTTCAAGAGCTCTGTTGATTCTGGGAGAGAATGTGGCAAGAATGCCATAATCTCCATCACAAAACAGCTCTGCTGTCCCAGACACCTCCCCCAACAAAGGGCTGAACACCAGACTGGCTGAGGTGGCCAAATTCAGCAGCAAGGGAAACCACAGCTCATCTCCTTAGCCAATATGGTGCCAAAAGGAAAATTCTGTGGGTTTAGTAAAGCAAGAGATAATTTAACAACCATATAAAAGCTGGAAAAATGTAATAAAATATTAGCTTCCCCATCTTAGCCAACTAAAACCCTTAAAACCATTCCCATATATTTAACCTGAAGTATTGTTTGCGGTTTGCAAGCCTTTAAAACAGTCCAACGCTTGTAAAGATTAAGAAGTGGAAAAGAATCCCATAGGTTATAAAAGTTTTTGGACTTTATCAAGCTCTGATGAATTGGGTTACCTTCTGGTCCTCCGTCCTGAAGCAATTCTTAACGTAGTTGGCAAATTTGGGCTCCAGCTTAGGAAGGGTAGTACCCTATTTGGAAAAAAAGCCAACTTTAGGGTTTGTAGGTCATTCAATGCTTTCAATATATGATGCTGAAAACCCTTTGTAATACCTGGAGTTTGAACTCACCTGGCAACCTCCCAACTATTTTAGGAAGTTTGTTTTTCTACCATGCCCAGGTATTTCTGACAGCAGTGGCTACAAACTGAATTGCTGTCCAAGATTCTTTGCTGATGCTGAAGAGCACAACAGTGTTCACCACTTAAAACCATTGTTTGTAGTAAAGAGTCCCATGCTACTCAGATAAGTTACAATTAATTCTGTATTTATGGACTCTTAATGCAACATACAACCTGAGACCACCCTTCACAGGTAGATTTTTAACTTCAGCTCTCTAAAGCAAAACATGAACTTGACCTCCCAACTATCCTTTAAAACTCACTAATACACTACTCATTAATACATTACTTCTATTAATTTAAAGTACTGTTCTAGAAACACTTCCTTGTGATCCCTGGAACTGTGTTTGCACAGGCTCAAATGTACAAGGCAGAGTCAGTTACTGAAACATACATACAGGTTTATCATCTTGTCTCCTAGTATCTCCAGGGAAAATAATACAGCATGCTATTTTAGGAGACACTCATTCCCTTTCACATGTCCCAAAAGAAATACTTTCCAGTTTATCAGGTGAATCAGTTGAAATATCCCATGTCAATTAGGACAGCACGCTTAGCAGACCCCTGCTAGACAGCACTTCCCAGTAGAAACACTCTTCAGCACTAGATAATGTATTTTAAAGCTCTTTTTGCCAGTTATCTGCTCTGTATGCTTCCCTCTGCATATATCTACTGTGGGCAGCTCAACCACTTGTGCTCACACTGCAGAAGTACCACTCATCATGGCTCCTGAGTCACTCTTAACACCACATCAGCACCCTGGGTTACTGTGACCCACCAGGATGGGCCCACACATCATGCCAGGCTCACAGTCCAGGGCTCTGCATTTCCATCCTCATCACAGCTTGTCATTGCTCATTCTGCATCCACCCTGTATCTAAACACTTCTGGTCTCATTTTGCATTCCTGGAACAAAGCAGCCCCCAAACACTAATGGATCTAAGCAGAAGATGATCCTAATTCTTTAGGTGACCTTTGTTTGCCATTGTATGGGTTAAGAAGTGTATTATCTTGAATTACAAAACCCCATCAGCAAACCCACAATGCTTCCTAGCACTCACATCAGCACTTCTGAGCCAGCCGAGTGCAGGCACAGCCAGGCCCTCACTCCCATCTGCTCTGAGCACAGGGATACTCAGAACACAGCCTTTGCTGGCACATGCACTTCAACCCTGGCTCAGGAGGTAAAGAATCACCTGCTACACCCAACCAGCCTGCAACTGGATTTTCTATTTAAACAGCAGCTAAGAACACTACTGACATGTGTGACCACCAAGTACTGGTCAAACCTGGTAACAACCTGAGCAAGTGACTGGCCTGACACCTTAAAATGGTGAAGCATCCACTGAAGGGAGGAAGACTCAAGCCCAGATCCCTCCAGGAAGTAAATGCTTTCAGGTCTGCAGCAGTGCATCAACTCATACCACAAGCCCCTATCTCCCTCTTCTGGAAGTTACTGAGCCTTACAAGCATCAGGATACTGCTTCAAGACCAAGGGATTTTAACCACGTGAAGAACTCACTCCACTTTACTTTAGTAACCCAAAGTGTATATGCACTATTTAAGTCATCTTTACAATAAGTATAGCCTAAGGGTTTTTTTTTTTAAATTTGAACAGAGACGGTTCCCCAAAATATACCAAACTGCTAATCAGCACTGCTAGAGAAATACAAACAAAGTGGTTTTGTTTCTCATGAGTAGAGGCTTTTACCCAAGAATGTGTTTTTATTTCTCTGAGATTCAACATAAACACCCACTCATAATAACAGCACAGGAATCAGCAACATCATAACCATTTACTGAAACATCCAATTCTTCTCATCTGTGGAAGTGTAAAAGAAAGGTTGAGAAACTTCATTCCCAAACACTCACCTTATCTACAGATGCTTGCATTTTTGCTTTTATCTCCTCTAATGACAGAGGGACTTTTGGTGTTTTTGGAGTTAGAGTTTTATCCTTCTTGGAATCTGGAGTCTGAAAATTATTCATTGAATTAGTAACTTGCACATAAAGTTACAGAGAATATAAGAAAAATTTTATAAAACTAGCTATCACACTGATAGTCCATACAGTTTTCAGACAGCCACAAAACCTATATTTATGCTTCCCTCACATTCCTTAGAAGCATGAAAAATAAGGATTTTCAAATCTGGAATTATTAGAGTTAGCATAGCTGGTGTCTCATGCTTCTGGGCAGGTGCCTCCACAGCTCTTTGAATAGAAATGAAACCAAGAATACCCAAAATTTTTAGTGAATCAGAGTTTACTCTACATCTGCAGCCAGATTAGTTCATGCTCTAAAAGGCACACCTGCAGTTCTTCTCAGATGCTGTCCTGCCATGCATCCCATGCTCATGTCTGCATGAACCTTCCTAGCATCATGTCTGAGTACATGCAGCAAGGAAAAGCTGCACAAGGAATCAGGACACAATACACAGCATTTAACAAGGAAACTGCCAGTCCTGCAGTGGGTCATTGCCACGAGAGCCCCTTTTCCTCTGTTTCCACTGGAACACAGCCTCCAGTGTTCTCCAGTGGAAACACACTTGGCAGTCACCCTCTTGTACTAGGTGCTGCACAAAACCAATAGCTTTAATGTTTCCAACAAAAGAATTACCAGTATACCCAAGGGACAGTATGTCTGATGTCAGATCCTGACTGTTGTAGGTACATACTGATCATTGAAGAGTTTCACAGAGAATATGAAGCAGTGAACAGTATCTTTAACACGCTTCATATCAAGACCTAAAAACCTAATTTGAGAGTTAGTATGTTGTTTGAAGTTACCATTAGGCCAGAAAGTAGCTTCCCCAGTAGAATAAACCTTTGTTTTACTCAGTTGTTTTCACTCACTTTTGATTTAGATGCTGGTGTGGATGGCTTAGAGTCTTTTCCATTCTGCTTTGCTTTCTGCATATTTTTTCCTGCAACCTCACGAACAGGCTGAAAAGCAAGCACACAAGTTCATTTGTTAAATAAACTGCAAGTAAACTCAAGATAGCATTGTTACAGGAACCCAAAGGAAAACCTCTTGGTGCAGCATAGTAACACACCCAAGAAGTTCCGTTACATCATTCAAGGCTGTCTTTTTTCTGTAAACCATTGTCTCATTTGGCATTTCATCCAGAAATATTGTCTGGGATGTGGATGGGACATGACACCACATGCATATCTAAGACACGGAGTCTAAAATTCCTGTATCAATCAAGCGACCATTTTGTTCAGTCACCCTAGGTCACATCAGATGGAAGCAATCTGTGTTCAGACTGTCTTTACCAGGCCACTGGGCACTATCACTTATGGCAATTCAGTAGGGACAGAACAGCACATGGTGAAGTAAAACATTAATTATTTGTTTTTAAACAGTAAATATGAACCTAAAAATCCAAGCT
>JAYDZK010000039.1:461705-485926 GCA_034509185.1 Euphonia xanthogaster | reverse complement strand
TCATGATGAGCACAGTGTTTCTCACACTGTCACCAGCGTTAGCACTTCAGATGATTTTCTGCTTGTATGCAACAACTGAACCGTGGAGCAGCAAACCCAGAATGAAGGAGGTTTGAGTAACAAACCCAGAAAGGATTAAATCTGCAGCAAAGTGCTGGGCTGCCCAGTGGGTTCGGGTGAGCCCTGGAGCAGGTCGAATCCTGCAGGTTTCCTCGGGAAGGGAATCCTGGAGCTGGAGGGATCTCTCTATGTCATTCCAAGGATCCCAGCTCAATAACAGAGAGACAGATAATAGCATTTGAACACTATCTGCTTCAATTCAATTGTATTGATTTATTGCCTGTCCAATGAAGCCATCAAGTGTACAAAATGGTTAATCTTATTTTTTTTCCCTGCTGTCTGTTCAGAGGAGTGAAGTTGTAAACACTGATCCATGCAAGGAGGGTGGCAAGGGAGATACATTGAACTTTTTTCAAGGCAAATGCTGATTTGTGTCTGTGCAAAGCGAATCCAATTTTAGCACAGGGCAAAGGAAGGACACAAGCCCTTCCCACTCCAGACTCCCAGTGGAAAGCTGGTCCACCTGAGTGGTTTGGACCCACCTTGCTGACCCACCTCCCTGGCATCACCACACTCACTCAGCCTCTGGGAGGTGGCAGGAGCCCCAACATCATCAGCCTGGGTTAAGTGACCCTAAACCCACCTGGGGGCTGTGGGGCTGCCTCCCTCCTTTTAATACACAGTGACCTGCATGATTTACCTAATTCCCAGCCTTCTCCAGCTCAGGGAGGGAAACAATGGTCCAGCCCATCCAAGCAGACCCAAGTCAGGCAGGACATTGCTGTTATTTGAAACGCACCACGTAAAACAGAGAGTGACGTGTACAGTGTGGCCAGCGGGTCCCTGCTCCAGTGCCTGATGCCCGGGAGAGAAGGAAAACGAGTTATTTTTTAAAAAGTATTTTCTTTCAAAATGTACATTTGCAATTAAAGGCTGAGTATACTCTATATTTTATTAATGATGTGGGATAGCGAGGCATTTTAAAGCTTTCTATTTTGATGATTTTTTTAGGAAGAGGAAGGGAAGGAATTGAAATGGAAAACTTAACACTTATGATTTCAAAAATTTGGCTTATATTTTAGGTCCTGGTAACATGCAATTACAGGCACTTAGAAAGAATTCCCTTTTTTATACTATGCCCTAGAGCATAAAATTAAGAGGCCAATTCAGGCTTTGTACTGCTTTCAGAGGCAGTTTGCTGCAGCATAGATCAACACAGAGACTGACTGTCGCCTTTCTATTGAATTAGGTCTATATTTTTGACAAGTATGGCAGCAGTATCATCACTTTAATCACCAACAATCTGTTGTGTCTCTTTATGCTAATAAATAAAACATTCTGTGTTAAATATTTCCCAGTAAGCACTTGAAGACCTGAAATCACCACTCCTCCTATATATGTTCCCAAGTAAAATAATATAATGGTAATAAAATCAAATGATGTCTAGGAGTTTTATAGACAACTAATAGCAGTTATTGCAAAGTGCACATCAGATACCAATTGAGGGTTACATTTCTCTTTAATATAATATAGCATGCATATTTCACTAACTGTCTCTGTATATCAAATGAATTAAGCAGTAGGATGATATCAGTCAAAAATGGAGTTCTTTAAGAGAGGTCTTCAGGCAGAAGAGTTTTACTGGAGCTGTGTATTAAGAGTAAGAACACTGTCTGCAAAATATGGGAAAACCATCCCAGGTTACTGAGGAGTTGCTCAAGAAACCTCCTGACAGTTCCAGCCAGCCTTGTCCATGCACTGGGGCTTTTCTCCAAGGATTGATGTGTGCAAGGGTCTCACAAATCATCAGGGAAATGGCTGGGAGGGACCCCCAGCCTATCACCCATTCTCTGCTCTGGAAGAGCACACTGGGCTCAGCCCAAGTGCTGGAGCTGTAATGGCAAAGCAGAGGTGGAGGTCTTAGAATAAACACACATGAGAGGAGGGTCAAGAGTGAGCCCACAAAGGAACCCAAGCTCCTGCCATGTGTTCTCCACCGCTCTGGCAGCAGCTCAGCCAAGGCTCAGGGATGGGTTCCTGCAGCCCAGGATGTACCATGGAGCCACTCTCTGCCCTTTCCCATGGCAGGACTTCCCATTCTCCCAGCATCCATGGGGCCCTGGACTGCCCAGATCCTCCTCCCCCTCGCTGCTTGGCCATCCCAGGGCTTCTCAAGCCCTGCAGCCCCTTTGCTGCTGGAGCGACTCCACACCAGCACTGGGAGCACGGCACAGCCCGGGAGCCCCAGTGCAGCTCCAAAAGTACACCTTGTCCTCAATCTCCTTGATTTCCCTGGCTTCATTCCCACACTTCACTCTGGAGTCTGAGAGCCTTGGAGTCACCCTAAAGAAACCCTTTCCTAAACTTCATATCTGCTTGTTGAGAGATTTTTCCCATACCCATTACTAACATAGCTAATACATTCAGGGGGCCCTGCCTCAGTCAACATGAATTGTGAACCATTTCTCTAATCCCCTCAACAATACCCTTCCCCAAACCTTTTTTCTATCTTAATTAGATATTCTATCCCTTCGGTTTAAAATAATATTTAATTTCACTTAATGATTTCAACAAAAAATATTAGGATTCCCCAAACAGACATGTTCCCTCTGAATTCTCTCATTCTTTTTTCCAAGGGCTTCAGTTTCGTCTTTTTGTTGCTTTGTCAAAACACAGCTAATTGACTGTCCTAAAAGTACAATTTTAGTAATTTCTCTCAATGAAGCATTGCTGCCTCCTCTATTAACACTGTCTAATTGGACTTTGAATCCCCAGCCAGCGACTTCACCCATGATACAGGCCCGGATCACTGCAACAGTAAATATCAGCATCCCAGTTAAATGTAGGTTGGCTCACATTCCCCCAAAATTGGCTTTCTGCTCCTTAGAGTCCAATCTGATGTAATATTACATTAACCATTTTTTTTTCTCTGGGAACTGGAGGGAGGGAGGAGAACCTGCAGCGCAGATCTGCGTTTCCTCTGCTCACAGAGCGCCAGCGGGGAGGGAGCGCTGCAGGCTGGCAGGAGCTCTGCAGCCTCCCAGCCCTCATTTCCACCTTCTCTGTTAGCAGCTTCAGCTGCAGACAGCACAGCAGGCAGGGACGCAGCAGCGCTGATCCCCACGGACCCCACAGCTCCAGAGGGGTACCCGCCACCCAACTCCATCACCCAGCCATGGACCCCAGCACAACTCTGCTGTGGGCAGCAGAAACTATTTGTCTTTTTTTCCTCTCCTTCTCCAAAATACAGGCTGTATGAAGCGGGGCTTTCAACCATCAAGTGCTTGGCACATACTGGGGGGCTGGGAAGGTTGAGTGGCCGTGCCACACTGCAGCAGCAGCAAATCACCCCCGGGGTTCATCTGCAGCCGCTCTAATTATCTCAGAGCATCTGCCATTAAAATGCAAGATCAGGCCAGCTACAAGTAGGAAACAGAAACAGAACTCCTCATTGATGCCTGTAACAGGCACCAATGGCGTATAACTCTGCATAATTGCTAATTGTTATTGCTATTGCAGTTGATGCCAGAATTGCCCAGAGACGCCTCTTGCTCCTTGTGCCCCTGCGAGATTTGGGGAGAGGCTGAATCCCACCATGAGCAGTGGCAGTGTCCCCAGCAGGGACCCCCCATGGCGCGGGCATCGAAGCCCCACCTGGAGCCTGCAAAGCCCTGTCAGAAACCCTCAGCAGGCGCCGCAGCAGCAGCCAAAATCGCAAGGGACGGAGTTAAGTGCGAGTTCGAGCGCGATGAGGGCGAGTGAGCGCTGCAGGCCCGGCCCCGCGAGGGCCCGGCCCCGTGAGGGCCCGAGCCGCACAAAGCGCTCCCGCTGCGCCACGCTCCGCGCTCAGCTCCCGCCGCCAGAGCTCCGGGGCCTAATGAAGCCACTTGACCTCTTGCTACCCCCATTCTCCGATCTCCAAAGAGGGAATTAATGCTCCTGACACACAGGCAGTCAGGGGGTGGGGGTGGGTTTGACAAGGGCTGTTCCAGCACTGCTCACAGCTCTGCAACAGCGCAGCCTAAAAACACCAAGATTCCCCATTCTGTTGTCTTGAAGAACTCCTTACAGTACACAACGCTATCAGATGTTTTTTCCCCTTTGGCACTGTATTCCTGTGCCCTCAGCAGGGTTCAGCTAGGATCAAATTTTGTATTTCAGAACTGGATTTCCATTGCTCACACTCAGACCAGTTCACCCCCCACACTGCTCCACGTGTGAAACCTTCATAAATCTGAGCAAGCGGCCCCATTTCTGCTCTGTGCATGCACAGCCCACTTGCAAACGAACAGCTGAACGATTCCTTCGCTCCCCTGCAGTGACTCACCAACTGCTTCTCCTTGCCCGATGCCCAGTCTGGAGGCCCAAAGCTCCAGGGTGTGGTTTAGAGCCTGGTCCAGGTTTGAGCCCAGGACCAGGCTGTGGAGCAAAGCAGGACCCTGCTTTCAAAGATGTTGGGATCAGCTCTTTCTGTGCTGCAAGCAAGCACTCCAGCAGTCAATGTTTCTTGTAAACATACCATAGGTGGAGGTAAAAACCCACAAATTGGAGAAGCCAGAAGCTTTTTTTGTGATTTAGTTCTTATTGGAATATGCTACTGAGGAAGAAAACACATCTTTGATAAGACTGACATTAGAAGCAGCCAGTAAAATTAAAATTCCAAGGAATGGCCTGGCTTTTTCTTGTCAGGCAGGTATACAGATTCCCTGCTGAGCACTTCAAGATACTCATAAAGATACACTTTAAAATACTCATAAATATTAGGGACAAAACTTTCAAATAAAGAAGGGAAGAAGAAGGGACGGGCATCTGCTGCCTTCAGTTTTGGCAGACCAGTTTCAGATGCTTTAAAGGGCCTGGCTTCAATCTGAGTACACCTTCTCCTGCCCCAAAAGAGGACCCAGCCTCAAGAAGGCACTAGCACACTTGGTTTTGGGGCTGGAGCATCTCATGTTTCTGTTGCCTTCCACAAGCTCTGCTCTAAATGATGCTAAAGACAACCAGTGCCAGAGCTCCACAGTGAGCTTGGAGCTGCATCCAGAAGTCAACAGCACATGTACACAGAGGATTGATAGACACATCCAGCTCAAACCCATCCCCCTTATATCTGCAGGCTTGTGGAGCTGGAGCAGGAGGACTCACAAGCTCTAAGCTCAGAGGTGCTGGGAGTTTTGTTCCTGGAAAAATCTCCAGTAACTTCTTGGAGCTCAGATAAATGCTTTGCTTTATTCTCACTGGCCTCATTCTCTTCTTTCATTTTTACACAGATTATACCTTACCCTGAAAGCACATTTTTTTTCACAATGGTGAACAGCCCGTTCTGTGTCTGGGTTCTTTATCTCAGGGCAGTGGGGATCAAGCTTTTAAATTTATTTGTCTTCTTCCCAGTACTGCTCCCAGCAGCATCTTCCAGCTTCCACCAGCCCGGCACAGAGAACCCTGCTCCTGTGAGCACCTTGCCAGCATGCACTGCACAGTCATGAATCTAAATGAGCACCACTCCTTGTCCTTCCACATTTTAGGAATATGTTTATATTGTTTATAAGATAATAATCTTACAGCAATCTTACAGTAAGCACTTAAATAATGTTACAAATAAGCACTTGTGTATGTGTTCAACCATAAGCACAAGGAAGGTGAAGTGACTTAAACCCACCCCTGATTTTGCAGTACCAGCCTGTGGCCCACACACTGGGCCATGAAGCCACAGCAGCAGCGAGCCAGGCTCATAAGAGGGCTTTCCTAATAAATTCAGATTAATAGAGGACAAGTTCCTCCTCCCCACCCCCTTCACAGCCTCTAAAACCAGACACCCAGGCCCTCTCTGACATGTGTGTACCATCTGAGTCTCACACCAACATTACATGTCATTAACAAAACATAAACCAGCGGTCACATCTTAACGGGAAAAGTGAAATCTCTTTATGCAGTTAAATAAAGATACCTTGTCCAGTCATTAAGAAGTGATTAACTTATCTAAGAAATAACAGCACTAGGGCTGTCAGACTGGCACACAAACACTAAAAAGAGCAGGGATCAGCTATCGTGTTAGGCTAATTATAAAGAGAAGAAAAGACAGACAGAAGCATAAAATAGCCATGTGGACAGTATTTTGCTGGAGTTTTTCTTTGCACAGAAAAGGCTAAACATGTTCTGCAAAAAAGATATACAGGTATTAAAACAATTTCTCTCCTGGTTTCCCTAATTTAGTGCTGTACATGAGGAGGCAGCGCATGTTCAGACAACCTTCCAGGTTGTGTGAAGCAGTGGCCAAATCTTCATACGAACAGAAGCTTCTTCAAACGAACAGAAATCCTTAAATCTCTGCACAAACAGCCTGGAACACAATTCCAGGTCCTGGAGGCTTTGCAGAGCAGAAGTGAGGCAGCACAGCCCATCCCACCCACCTCCTGCTCACCCCCCTGCCATGGCCATGTTCCTCCTCTGGAGCAGTCACAGAAGCTCCTGAAATTCCTGGGTACACTCAGTTCCTTATCAGCCCAGTGTGTTCATCAGTCACCCAGCCCTGATGTCCAAAGATGCTTGATTTTCCTCAGAGAGAAACTGAGTGCCTTTCCTGCAATTTCTGCTGTATTTATACTTCCAGAAATGAGGTTTACCTCTCTGTCCTGGTTTTGGCCAGGCTATTTACCACCTCATGTCATTGTTGGGGCCAGGGAAAAGGGACACTGTCTTCTGAGAAGAAGCACATGGCGTCCAGTGGGAAAACATGGCGGCATTGCCCACGCTTCTTCCTTGCTCGGGGTCCATGTGGATGCAGCCTGCTGCACACAACCAGAGTGAGGTTATCTGTGACAACCTTTGGCACCTGCCAAAATCCTGGCACCTGAGAGACTTGGGAGGCAGAAAGCAGGGAGCACAGCACTGTGAGGAACCTCTAGAATTAAATGGGGATTGTGAGGATCTCAATTATAAGTTTAGGCTTTAAACATCAGTTTAGTGGGAGCAGATGAGTTGCAAACCCATTTTTGGGCAGAATGCTGCCCACTGTGCTCTGACAGCCAGCCAAGCACAGACCTGCCCTCCCCTTCCAACCATGGACAGCTACAGCCCCTAGCCATGCAGGGATGTGCTGATACTGAGGGATACCCAACCCCTTGTCCCATTGTGCAGGACATCACACACAGCAAAGTTTTCCAACACAACCAAAGTACTGACCTGACAGCTCAGGACATGGGACCAAATAACTGGGACAGCCAGAAGTATTTGGTCGCTGTTCAGGGAAAAGGGAGGTGGGTTTCCATTTTTAACACTTGCATCCTCTTTAAAGTTTTTTTTTCCCCCACTAAAACCTAATATTAATAATGATGGCAGATCCTATTTTCCTTGAAGAAACGCCAATTTTAATGCATTTTTTAATATAACTATAGTGCTATTGAGGAACAAGTAGTAAGTGATAGATACTTTAATGTGAGTCAATATGTATTTGTATGTGCTTTATGACTTAATCAATATTGCTACATTAGCAAGAATAAATATGGTGTTTCCTTTTCTGGCCTTGGAAAGAACAAATAAGGAAAGTCACATGCTGAAGTTTAGGAATGAATAAAATCTCCATATTGCCCAGACAATTCAGTAAATTTCTTGACATTCATTTGTTCTCCAGAGCAGAGGAAATACTAGGCTGCACAGGCAACACTGAGGACTCAGCCTGGGACTCCAGTTCAGGTTTTTCACAGGGAATTTCCTAAGAGGAATTTTAGAAAAGGAAACAGGCCCCAGTAGACAGTGTAGATCTACTCCAGCAGGCTGAGTGTCAAGGTGAAGGGCTTGGCAACCTGAGCAATGAAGGCTTTTACTGCTGAGAAGCAAGAGAAGCTCACCAACCCTTCCCAAGCTGTGCCTGGCCCAGCACACTGGCAAAAGAAAATGACAAAGTGATCCTGGTTTACTACTGCTCAGCCATTCACTGCTCCAAAAGCAAAGGTTGTAACAGGGATAGGACATCCAATTTTGTTATTGACACAAACTTCTCCATCAATTATTTGTTCTGGTGTACTGGCCTCACCCAATGCAGCAAGGAAGCCCAGCCCCAGCAGCAAGACATTAATCTTGGACTCAGTGTTCCCAGAGGTCTTTTCCAGCCTAGTTAATTCTGTGATTCTGTGATCTTACACATTCTACACATTTATCCTCCAGTGACAGGCCTTCAGCTGGAGCAAATCTGCTGGGAATGCTCATTCCCAGCTCCCCTCTGCCCTTGCTGACCCTCAGGTCAGAGTCACACTGCTGGCATGTGCTGGTACTTGCCCCAGGTAAGGCATTCCCTGTGCACCATGCAGTGGCACCGCTCCTGCTGGACCCACGTAGGGAGGGAGATCCAGCATGTGCCGTCTGAGCTTGAGCACCCTGATGGGATGCAGCACAAGAATGGCTTCTGATACTGGCTTTGAGTATCCCCAAACTGTGCCAGAGAAGTCCCACTTCTGTCAGTGCTGCTGGGAGACAAATCCTGGTGGCATTCAAGAAAAAAATAAAGATCACAGCACTTGTTCCTACCCCAAAATCCCCCAAATCCAAGCAAGCAATATCCATTTCTGCTCAGAATCTTCATGTTTCCAATATAACATTTTGGGGCTTCATCTTGTAGACACCGGTGAGATGCCCAGCCAGGAACATTCCAGGGGGTTTAAGGCAGGATCTTCTTAATTTATCTCATCTGACTAAATACCCTCAGAGCAAGTCTCAGCAGTGACCAGTGTCCCTCGATGTCCTCCCACACAGCTCCTTTCCCAGCCACACCACCCATGCCGTTCCGGAGGGTCTCTCACTTGAGCTCCTCATTCCAATGTTCAGTGTTGGATGGAGGCTGTGGTGCCTTCCCTCCCCAGCCCAGCTCTGCAAGGGCTCCTCCGTCTGCGCGTCCGGCTGGCCACAGCCTCAGCCTTTGCCGGGGCTGTCCATGCTCCACACGGGCAGAGCTGCAAGGTGCGTCTGAGACACTTGGCACTTGAGAGGCTTTTTGGTGTGCTCCTCTTGAGGAAATAATCTCTGGAAATTCAGCCACTGCTTATTGCATCTGCCTTTGGCTGGACCCAAGCTGGTTCTGTCTGCATCCTCCACCGCTGGCCTTCTGAGCTACTTAGAACACGGACTACTTTCCTAGAACTGGGCTAAAAAAGTTGTGCCAGCGATGCTGGAGCTCTGCTAAACCCACCTAGGGCTGGCTGCTCCCAGCCCAGTGGCACCAGCTGAGTTAAATGCAGTCTCTCCCCCTGCACTGGGTGTCTCCTGTGCTGTTGTCACACAGGATAACCCCCACGGCTATCCTGCCATTCTGGATTTACTCTTGCTTTCCGTGGGGTCAGAGCCTGACCTACATATCATTGAGCCAGGACTCACATAAGGGCAGGAGAAGAGAAAAAAAAATCTCCTCTATTCTCAATTTGGAGAGTTTGGCAGCATTTGTTTATTTTTAATAGATCACCACCACCACATTTCAGCCCTTTTCCTGTTGTGATCCTTAGAACTTTTAACTGGATCATAAATCTTTTATAACATTTGGTATTATACTAATTTAAACTGTTCCATGTATGTATTATTAATTTCTCCAGCACTTCTTGTGAGGGTGATGGTTTTAGCCGGCTTAGCAAAAGTCACCATAGTAAATAAGGAGAAACTAATTTCCAGGCAATTAGGCTTGCAGAAAAATAAGTTTCTTGATGAAGGGGATGATCATTACAAATTTTACCTAAATAAACAGGGTTTCTTAATGGTAACTCTTCAAGCTAAGTAAACAGATTGGTGTGGTAATGTCCTAAGCAATACTTAAATGTAACTGTTTAATAAATTGGTAAATTACTCATTTCATCTTAGAACAAAATGGTAATACTGTAGTAATAACCTAGTATATATTCTGTAAATATGAAGCATTATCACTTTAGCTCTGAAGAAATCACCACAGTGATATGTCAGCATTGATCTAAAACTGCAGCATTTTATCTCAAGTTTATTACGCATTTTTGAGAATTGCTGAGATTTTCAGAGCATAATGGCAATAAAAGAAGATTTTAAAAAGCGCTTAAATGTACATAAGTTAATCAGAGGTATCCTCAGGGGGAAAAGGAAATTTGGTAAAACATGAATTATAAGCATCATTTAAACTTACTTTGGACACTAGAGATAATAAATGGCACCATAATTTAGAAATAGCTTTTAACATCAATGACTGTAAGAGGCACTTTACTGTTCATAAGAATTGCAAAGCAGCGGTGCTGAGGCCAATTTTATTAGCCATTTTTTCCTTGATAAAAGCAATACAACCATTTCCAAAATGAGCAGACAGGAACAAGAGTTACGTGTTAATATGCAAAATGCATTTGAGTTGGGGTTTTTTTTGTTTGTTTGGTTTTTTTGGGGGGGGGTTGTTTGGTTTTTTAGTTTTTGTTTTGGTTTTTGTTTGTTTTTAGTTTTTTGTTTTGTTTTGGTTTTGTTTTTGTTTTTTGGGGTTTTTTTGTGTGTTGTTTTTTTTTTAATAGCCAGCAATAAATTTACCAAAACATACAGTCTGGAGACAATTGAATGATCGTTGAAGAAGAATAAAGCCTGGTCAGAGTTTACATGTTTGGGAAGAGCGGATAAGAGAAGGGAAAGAGAATCGTTCATACATCCCTATTTACTGGGAAATGTCGCAGCACTTCCGAGCTCAGGGGAGCCGCCGTAAATCAGCGGAGACAGCGCGGGTGGAACAAGGCTTCTTCTCCTTGCTAACTTTTCCCAGCCGACAGCGCATGCCAGGCTCGGGGTCCGCACAATGCGCTGTTAACGCGCCCCTCTCCGGCGGCAGAGCCCCACAGTGCAGGTTTCAGAGCCATCTCTTATCAGCCCTCGCACCAATAAATTTTGGCGAGGCGGGACTGGAGCGCCCGTGAGGAGCTGCAGCCCGCGCGTTACCGGGGTCTGGCTGCCCCGCCGCCGCTGCCGGGGAGCGGGACCGGCCCGGGTGAGCTCTGAGCCCGCGGCCCGGGGAGCGGGACCGGCCCGGGTGAGCTCTGAGCCCGCGGCCCGGGGAGCACGGGCCGGTATCGCCCCGAGCTCTGAGGCCGCTCCCTGCCCGGCCCAGCAGCACAAAACATCCGGACTCGGCTTTACCCTGAGGCGCCGCCCATATGCTCATGGAACTGGCAAACAAACCCAGCTAAAGAATTAAAATTTTATTTAATTTAATTGGTTTCAGACTATCCTCGAGTCTCGAGAATAAGAGAGATGAATATTCTTGAGACTTTCCGTGTCTGAAACATCCAGGATCCTTGACACATGAAGTAGCCTTGCTTGGCAGAATGGGCTGTTAACGCTGAAACTCAGGAGAAAGCAAATATCTATATTTTAATTATTTTACTCCTGGCCACTTTAGCATACTCAAGATCTAATTACAGTTCTTATCCCAAATTGCCAAAACGACTCCTTCATGCTCTCAAAGCTGCTGGGAGCAGTCTCAGCTTTCCAGTTTGTCCCCCACTAATTTCTGGGTTGTGATGTGGTTTCACACCACCCAAAGATAAAATAAGGTCACTTGTATAATTTCCTAGGGAACCAAATTTAAGCCATCCTGGTTTGCTAATATTCGATGTTGGCAAGATGAATTCAGCCACTGGAAGAGCCACAGGACAAAATCTGAAGCTGTTCAAGAGAATATGTGAGGAGCAGGGAAGCATCACACTTATTCCTGAGAGCATCCTCTGCTCCAGGACTTTGCCTTGGATTCCAGCAAAGCACATTTCCAGCGAGAGAGATCCCTCTGGAAGTAAAGACAGAGGATGGGAGCAGTTTGTTAAGTTGAACAAAGAGAAACCAGGAGGTGACGTAAACCTGAGTCTCCTGTATGGGACTCAGCAGCATTGAGTAAAAAAGTGTGCCATTGGTTCCAAGGGCTAGAAGCTAGAATTATACAAATCCAGGAAAAAAACCCAAACCAAAACAAAACCCAACAAAAACAAAAAAACAAACCCACAAAACAAACAAACAAAAAACCCAGGAGCAATATATTAATTTTTATTGTGGCTGTGATTAAGTACTTAAATTTTGAATCGATTCTTCATCATTAGGGATATTTCATTCAAGACTGGATTACTATTTAAACGAATTATCTTAGCTCAAATAAGGCTTTATTTGGGAGAAATTTAATACCTGTATAATTAGACACTGAATTAAGATGACCTTGCCGTGGAACAACTACATTTTAATCTACTCTTCATAATTAAAAGCAAATCTCTAAATACCTAAGGCTGATTTTTTTTTTAAACACCCATTTAAATCTTCCTGTTGTTCTGAGCGAACATCTTAAAACGCCGGAGGTTGGTACCAAAAAACGTGTAACCCTGAGATCCCTTGAAATCTGGAAATACATTTTTAATTAAAGAACTCAGGTGCTATCACTCCGTGATCTGGGCAAGCACGGCTGAAGCAGCGAGCCTTGCAATCCTTTTTCGGAACAGTTTAAAACCGGAGGCATGGGGAGACTGGAGGACGGACAGACAGGCTGTGCCCCCCTGAAAGGTGCTGCATCCCCTCGAGCTCCCAGCAGGAGGAACAGCTCCTGTTTCACGGCTGGTTCCTGTGAAACCAGCTCTGCCATACCGTATCTGGCATCAAAAACAGCAACGTGGAGCTTGGCTTTTGCACGAAGAGAGCGACACTTCCAGCCCCTTTTCCCCCTCCCCATTAGCGGGCGGTTTGGCGGTCGCACTAGAAGCGAGCCTGCTATTTTAGTGCCACCGGAGAAGAGAGATCTGCGCGCTCGGGTCTGTGTTTGCTCCCTGCAGCTGTGTGCAGCTCAGCCCGAGGGCATCCTCGGCAGCAGCGCCCTCGAGGGTGCGCAGAGCCCCGGGGGAGCCGGAGCCGCCCCCGCCGCCCGCTCCCGCACAGGGCTCGCTCCAGGCCAGCCTTTGGACCCGCCATCAGCGAAAACGAACGCATGCACTTATGAAGATGAAAACTCCAACTGAAACGTGCACTGAAGTATTTGGCAACCAAAGGGATTGTGAAATGGGGCCCGTGAGCCAGATTTTCAGTAAATCAGAACAGCTCTATGAACGCTCTATCCCAGCATACGAGGCATCGTCGAAGAGCTCCGAAAAGACCTGTGCAGCAAACATCACGATACAGCGAGTTCTCATGCTGCCCTGGCACTTACACAGAGAGAAGGGGGAAAAATCCCTCCTGGCTCTGCCTGGGCTACGGCAGGGCTGATCGGGAGTACACAGCCCGAGTTCATTGGTGTTATTCAGAATTGACTTTGGCCTCTAAACCAGAGCTGACTGTTGCTCGAGTACTTACTGAGCTCGGTGCAGAGGGCTGCATCCTCGGCTGCTTCAGTCGCTCTCAGCCCATTCACTCCCTGGCAAGAGTGATGCCAATTC
Source organism: Euphonia xanthogaster (assembly GCA_034509185.1). Lineage (NCBI taxonomy): Eukaryota > Metazoa > Chordata > Aves > Passeriformes > Fringillidae > Euphonia > Euphonia xanthogaster. The sequence goes on along the minus strand of JAYDZK010000039.1, from coordinate 472,487 downwards.
CGATCAAACCCTATTGTACACTAATGACATTCAGGCGGCACCAGCCAAGCGCTGGGAGCAGCTGAGCTCTCCCACTGCCTGGTGGGTTCAAGAAGAGTTACAGGTGTAGGATTTAGCTTGGCTGCTTTGTTTTTGCCTCATCTATTTTCATACATGTTTGAGCCTTCCATGACACGTCACTGAATTCCAGACACAAAAATTATCTTAAAGGAGATTTATTATTTTGGGATGAAGAAAAAAAAATGCTGCTCTCTACCCAAGTGAAATCTATAAAAGGTACGAGCTCGACCCTTCCACAGCTACTTTAAGAGCCCCCAGTCCAGCCCGCATCAGTGGGTGTCAGTCTCCCTCCCTAGCTGGGGGCAGCACTGGCCGCCCCCCAGGGCTGGGCCACCCCTCCGGGGCTCGGATGCGGCGGAGCTCCCGCGGCAGCCCCGGGGGCCGGGCACGCGGGCGGCCGAGCAGGTGGCTGCACACGCTGCCTCTCCCACCTGCTGCCCCGTGCCGAGGCACAATGAACTTGTCAGGCCGTGCTATTGTCACCGAGAGCAGATGTCGGCTGGGCAGCGCGGCCCCGCTTCGCCCGGCCGTGCTCCAGCAGCTCGCTGCGAGGCGCTGCAGGAGCTGCTTCTCGGAGCTTCCTGTTGGTCGGGGGGGCTCGCCTGCGTTTCCTCGGGCCCCATTTCTCTCTCTTGCTTCCACCCACTTTCTTCAGCTGTTCCGTAACCCCTGCTTACTGTACTCTGCGGGATTTTTGGGTCCTTCTTGCCGAGTTTTACCCTGTTTGCTGTTTTCTGTCTTGCCCAGTTGGATGGTGATTTCTTCACGGAGCTGTCCCAGTGCTCGCTATCCAGTGGGACCCCAAAACACTGCACAGTGCACTGTGTACTCCCTCCCTGCCCCTCAGAAGGAACTCATGCCACGGCCACGCGATTTCCATTTCTAAGGCAGTACGTGGTTGCTTGCTCACATACAGCCCTGCTGCACTGAGGTTTTAAACAAAAAATATTCCTTTTCCATCTGAAAGTTCAGCAGAGCCCCACGGCACAGCTTCCCACTGCTCCAGGCATCCTCATGTCTCTTCCTCACCACTGCAGCTCTGCACAGCCCTTCTCTCTCCCAGGTGAGAGAGCCCTGCTCTCTCCCAGGTGTTCCCATCACTCCCACTTCCAGCGTTGCTCTTCATTCCTGGCTTTCCCCCTCCTTCTCAGTTTTCTGTACACGCTCAGAGGTCTGGGATGTCTCCTCTGATCGTCCCCTGCAGCTTTCCCAGTTGCTACAATTCCATCCCTTTCTGCCCTCCAGTCCCACCAGCTCGTGCTCCATTCCACTTCAACCCATCAGAGTTTTCTCACCTCACTCAGTGCCACAACCGATGCGGTCAGAGTGTGGATCACTCCTCGTGCATTTCTGCCTCTGCCCCATTGTTATTTTGAATTGATAAGAAGGAAAAGTCTTGGCCAGAGAAGAAGACAAGCAAAGCAACAAACCCCTCTGAGAAAATGAGCCAGCACTGTGGGAGGTGTTCCAGCTGCAGCTGGGAAACTGTGGCCTGGCATCCAAAGCAAGTCAGGAAGCAGAAGTAAACAGAGACAGACCAGACTGAGGGAGGGTCTCTTTTTTCCAGCTGAACTAGTGAACAGTGATTTGTGTTGTGCACATCAACCCAGTTTCACTCCCACCCATGGAAGTCTCGTCTGAGCTATAGGACCACAAGTCTGGATGGACAAAGGGCTGACAGACTCTGCTGTGTGTGGTGTGTGCTGTGTGTGGTGTGACAAAGACCTTTGCAGACCTGCTTGGGGACCCTGCAGAGCAAACAGGGAAAACCAGTTGTTCATGAGAATCTTGAGCAGCACAGGAAGGTAAAAGCTTTAACAGGAAAGAGAGATTTGTGCCAGAAGGATCTCCCTCAAAGCAGTTTGACAGAGTCAGTCACACAGGGGCTGGAAGCCCCATCTAAGAATGTTTTTGGAAAACTGCCTGCAGTTTGAAGGAAAATCCTGACGTGAGGAAGGGACACAGGCTGCTTCATTTTCCCTGCCTTATTCCCTATGGCAGGGAGAAGGGGCAGTGGTTTCACCCCAGCCCCTCCATGCAGCAAAAGTACATCTTTTCCCCTCTGAGCACTTGGCTGGAGACAGAGAAGGTCAGCTTCACAGAGATCAATGTAGGAAAGCCACAAGCATGACAAGGCAGAAAAAAACCCCTAAACCCCTACAATTTCTACCCTTGATGATTTAGAGGAGGATCACATTTCAGATCTCAAAAAAAGGTCCTTCAAGCATTTCTATCCTGAACACCTCACTTATTTCAGGTACTCCAAAATATTTCAGCCTAGAAAGGCTTTTTCCCTGCTCAGGCTTCTAGAGACAGTCTCCTTTTTCACATGAGGAGGTAGCACGGGGCATGGATGCACTGGGCTTGGAGGCTCTAAAATGGAGTTTCAAAGTGAAACCATTAACCCTGATGTGCTGATTCAACACAGAAAAGGCTCCTTCCCCACAAGCCCCACACTCACCGTTGACCTCCTGCTGAATAAAGGGGACAAATTCGAGTTGAAAGCATTCCTGATGAACAGTCTGAGGACAGGGGAACCTCCACAGCCCATGACAATCTGGAAGCAATGCTGGGTACAACAGCTGCTCCGCTGGAGCACCGAAAGGCAAAGCTCCCCAGTGCAGCACGACAGCTTCAGCGAGCGAGTCCCCGACTGTGCAAACTGCTTTCAGAATCAATTACCCATCTCAGCTTCTCTGGGCAAGAAGCAACATCCCACTTTTTTTTCCTCTGCAACACTACAAAAAGAAAACAGAGCAACATTAGGGTGCTGTTTGAGCCCTGAAATGCTGAGGGGTCTTTTGGCTCCAGGCAGAGAGCAACCATGCACCTGTGCAGAGAGGAAAGCTGGGAACAGAGGAACACTGGGAGCAGGGGCCTCAGAAGCTGCCAAAGCTGATGGAAAATAAAGGCTGGGGAGCTGCACAAGACCAGAAACAGGCAGGCTGTGACCTGAGAGACAACAACATGTGCCCCAGCCAGGAGCAGAAAGGCAGCATGGAGACAGGATGCCCACAGAAGACGTTGCAAGGATGAAAAAGAGTATTTTTAGAAACTCCAGGAAAAGCATGACTAAGTACTGCTTTGAAGTTCTGCTCAGGAGCACAGATTAGGATAATCCATGATGCAGGGTACAGGATTGCAGTTCCCCAAAGAGATTTTTAGGCACCAGAACCAAAACAAGATTAATTATCGCAACATCTCTGTTGCCTATGAAGGAACCATCTCCCACACATCACCCACAGATGCACCCACCTGCCTGCCCACGTGCCAACCTTAAGGGTATAAAAGACATAGGAAAAGGGACTTGATGAAAGATCGAGAAGGATCACTGTCTCCTCTTCCCAGTCTACAGCTCTGTGACATCTAAAGCATCCCCATCTTCTCTGTGCCGCTAGAGCCAGAATTGGGCACATCTGGGGGGGCAGGAGAAGAGCTGGCATGGAGGAACAGCACAACCTGGAGCCTCTGCCTGTGGGCTGCAGTCAGGAGGCTTCATCCCAGGCTGCCCTTGGAATACCTTTTGTCCAGATCTAGAAACATTTTAGCTGTGCTAAAATTCCCTATTTTCCAGATTTCCAAGGGAAACACAGCTCAGGCCATAGTTCATGACATATCTACCTGCAGCAATGGCATGAGAGAAGCTACTGTCCCAGCCACTCCAGCCTCATGCCCTCCTGGCAGGGTGCCCACCTGGTGAGGCCCACAGCACATGCCCAGCCCTCACAGGCGCCCTTGGAGCTCTTGCTCCATCCCACCAGTCCAAGGGAGTTGAAGGCTTCTTTAATTATTAACTGTTTTGCTTTGGTTTCCCACTCCACTTGAGAGCATGGGCTCTCTGGAGGCCAGGAGCAGCCTAAGAGAGCAGCAGCCCTGGTGGGAGCAGCCCAGGACTGGCACCAGCTGTGCCCACCTGCGGCTGGCATTGCCCCACGGGCTGCTCCCATCACCAGTAATGGGAACAAGAGACTGGAATATCTTTACATTATACCACCAATTGAGCTCTTGGGGTCGTGTCCTCAGCTGATGTAAAGCAGGGGAGATGCACTGAAGTTAATGGATCTTTGCTGATTTACACCCTCTGAAGGGCTGGCCCTCTGCCTCGTATAAAAGCTGCCGAATCGTTCCAGCAGCCCTGGTGTTTAACAGCTCCATACTGAGCCAGCCTTCTCTATCACTCCAGTCCATAAACCACAAGCTTTATTAACTAATAATTAGTCCTTCAGTTAAGTTTCAGGGTCATGTTTTAAGAACTGCTGCCCATGGAGCTGGTGTGGAGTTTTGAAGAGACCTGAAGCAGTGGAGAGAAGCAGAGCAGAGGTGCTGCCAGGCTGCCCTGAAGATGCAGAGGGTCTTTCACAACCATGTTGGCACCTACTGCCCTGTGGAAGTACCTGGGAGTTCAGCATCTTGAATTCAAGCTGAGGGATCGCTCTCGCAAACACAGAGGTGATTTTAACCCCATAATTTCAACAAGGCTCCTGAGTTGTGCAAAGATTAGTTTGGGTGCCAGTCTCTGCCTGGCCAGGGCACAGTGTAAATGCTGGGGGACATCAAGCTATAAAGAAGGTCCCAAGCGCATGAAGCAGCTCTGGCACAGGGCAAGCAGGATGATTTGGGAGGACGGACTAACAGCTACCCTCATTTTTTTTTCAGTTGTACATAATGACTAGTCAGAAAAATGCTGTGAAGCTGAGTCGCATCCTTCCCTTGTGTGCTGCTCTCTGGGTATCCGGGTGTCACAAGTGTCCTGAGATGGGTAACGCACTAGTCCAATTAGGAGGCTAAGCTTGGGAAGAATGGTGGATAAAACTATGAATAAAATAGGATTTTTCTAACCATAGATTAAAACACAACTTCCCAAACATTAGCTTCAGCTAATGCTCCTCTTCTTCCTTCTCTGTCTGGACTGAGTGAAGAACATCAAGTGCCTTTCTGCCACCAGAAGGAATAAAAGTTCTGCACAGAGCTGGGGAATCACGACAGCCTAGCACACAAATGTTCTCAACAAGGAATGTAATACGGGCAGCTCTCACTGAGATGGTTCTTGTGCAATAACTTAAACAGTACAGATTACTACTTGGGGAAATAAAAGAAAACATAACTTTGAAACTTGAAAAGCTCTTTCTTCATTGTAATCAATTGCAATAATCCATGTCAGTGATTTAGATGAAGATCAACTTTACCTTTCTTTGCTGATGACACAAAACTAAGAGCAATAAAAAACTTAAGTGCATTTGTGCACAACTAATGGATTGGATGTGGCATGTGCCAATGGAAGTCGGTATGTATAATGCAGCATATACTGGATGCCAAATTAATGGCATCATTTGGGCATTCTGGAACACTTGTGGCATTGAGTTTAAGTCATTTAAGGAGTCTGGCAGGGGTTGATGGCCTTCTGTTTTCAAAAGACTGAGGAAGCCTAGTACATCTGTAGGCAAGCCATGGTATGAATTTTATCCCTGCTGTCCAGCTGCTACTCAGTCCAAAGATGAGAGACAATAAAACCAAAGCAGTGAGATCATGCCTGGTGTCCCTATTAAGAAATAAAAGAGTGCAGGTTCACCTGAATAGAGAGCTGGAGGTTCAGGCACACAGATGATGGACCAGATGGTCCAAACTCCTGCTAGACTTGTGGACCTTCACCAGGCCACAGGGCTCACACCAATTTACCATGGCACCCCTTCCTACTTGGATTAGTTCTTTTAGGAGAAAACTGGTCGTAGTGCGGAGTGAAATGCATCTCACTGCCAACGTACACCATCCAGAATTACCTGATGAGCTGCAGAGATTCATTCAGGGAGCTCAGATGTGTAGCAGAGCTGGAGAAAGGGCAGTTTTCTCCCACCTGCCCATTCCAGCAAACTGGCCCAAGCTAGGATGAGGCACAGGGACAGAAGAAGCTGGGTCTGATCCCTGAGGTCCTGCCACTGGGTAGAACAGCGGAGAAGGAATTGCACATGCTGGTAATAACAAAGGTCCTGCTCTCTCTGCCCCTTCACATGGAAGTGGGAGATGCTCCACAGAGGTGCAAAATCACTCCCTTGAACTCCCAGGAGGTAAATACTTGCAGGCTCAGCTCAGAACATTCATCAAGGACCAGCACAGCACCCTTGATATGTGTGTAGATACTACAGATGTTACTGGGAGATCTCTGGAATCCACTCTCCACAGGCAGATTTCACTATTTGCTTTATTTTTATCTTTTGAAGAATGACCTAAGGTCTGAGCTTGTGAGGGTGTTAGAGCCTGCCCAACTCAACACCCCAGCAAGCTCAGGCCCCGCTCAGTGAAGCACACTCTGTGGACACCCAACATCACCTACACCAAAATGTCCAAGGCCAGGCTGGACAGGGCTTGGAGCAGTCTGGGCTATGGAAGACATCCCTGCCCATGGCAGGGGGCGGAACAGGGTGACCTTTAAGGTCCCTTCCAACCCAAACCATTCCATGATTCTGTGATCACACAGTTTGTGGGGCTGAGGTGGAGCACAGATCACACTCTCCTGCAGAAGTGTGGAAACTTCCATCTGTGCTGCCTGAAGAGCACAGATCCCTCTCAAACGTCTCTGCTTGGCACTCCCAGCATTTCCAGCTCTAGGCACAGCCTACAAAGGACATGTGGACAGTTCTGAATGCACGATGCAGAGATGCCTTTAGGCAGCTGGCTTATTTTGTCACAATGATCTGAGAAGACTATTTTATTTCTTAAATTAAATTCATGGGAGTATTTATCTAAATACCATTACTGCTCTGATCTTAACAGCAGATTTTTAAGATATCTGAAATATTTAGAAATGCTGAGACCCCCTAAAAAAAGGGGAGAAAAGCACATAGGTGCCAAACTGCCACAAACTGCACTATAGCTCTGCCCATCAAAGCCACCTGGGTGCCTATAGGAGGCAAACCCAGATACCCAAAAACAAGTGGGCACCAAGTAGAAATATTTATTTTGCTGCTGAGTCAGAAAAAAAGATAGGAGTTTAAAAGACTCAAAAGACTGGGCAAGGGAAACACACGGTGTTGAAGGGAAATGTTCCAAATTGCCTAAACCAAGGGTGTAAATACCTCTTCCTCAAAAAATTCCCACCTGAACAGAAGCAAATACTTCACCCAGCTGATCTAACTCAGGCAACAAATAAGGAGGGAATCTACTGACTGAGGAGGAACAGCTACATGAGCAAGTGCTCACCTGAGTGAGTTGCAGCCCTTAAATTATTACTCCTCAGCAGTGAGGATGATTTTGGTGCAGAAATAAATGCTTCAAGGAAAGTTCAGAGGTGTGATGTAAATCTCAGTACTATTTATGTCATCTATAAATGAGCTAAATTATGACCTAGCTGAGCAAAACACTTTTGTAAACCAAGACATTGAATATTGTGTAGTTTGCATGTTTAACAGGACCCGGCTTTCATCACGGAGTGGAGGAGAGCTAATAACCCATTGATTTTAGGGCCCATTTAGGAAAAGAATTGCCTATACAGATTTGATCACCACGCATTACTTAGTAACATCTAATACCCTGGGCACAAAATAATGCTGAGAGAGGCAAATTGTGGAGCCATTTTTATCCAGAGGGTTTGTGCATGAGGGCATGGCACAGGGGCTGCTTTGGGCTGGGGCTCGCGGCAAAGGCAGGAGGAGCTCTGAGGAGATGGTTGATGTTCCTCCAGTTTGCCAAGCTCTGCCTTCTGCATCCACCCAGGGAGCTGCTCAGCCCTACCTGGGAGATCATTCACACAAACAATTAAGCAAAACTTGGAAAACAACCTGTCCAAAATTAAGTCCTACTGACAGTTCAATAATCCTTAATTCTCATTGCGTTTTTCCATCCTTGTTCAAGAAAGTGTTTCTGGGCTTAAAACTTCTGAACAGAGGAATTTGGGTACGTAGCATGGGCTTTTCAAAACATAAATTCACAGAGGTATTTCACTTTCAGATTTAAGACTGCTTGGGAAAGATCCAAATGCTAAGAATTATCAATTTCATAGCAGCATCAAGCATCAACAGATTAAAACTCAGCTTGATGGGATGTGCAGCATCTTCAGCACTCTCAGACCACATCTCCATCACGATTTTCACTGCCTACACTGAAATGACTCCCCCTGAAACAGCCATGCTGCGGTACAGCTGCAGGAGCTTCTGCTGCCCTCACCCTGCCTGCACACCACTGATCTCTTCCTTGGCTGACTGGAGCGCTTTAAGGAGTCTCCCATGGACCTTAAGGAGCATTTAGTGATGGGTGGGGGGGTGAGAGATAAACCATGCTCCCCCCATGTTCCCCCACAGCTAGCCAGGGCCTGTGCTGCCAGAAGGGTGTTTCAGGAATTGGGAAGTCAAATGGTTGCCCATACACAACAGCTCGACTTAAGTTGTCCACCCCACAGCCCAAGTGCAAAATGTGGACAGGACAATCAACAGGATCAGGACATCAGCCAGCCCACCCCCAAACTGTGTCCTCTCCTCCACCAGGCACCCATATCCTCCACAATTACAATTCCTGGGATGAAAAGGCTCAAGCTGGTAGGGTCTAAAGTCTGTGCAGGTCCCTTCAGCCACCTCTCTGTTGACAGATCTTCAGAGAGACACAGCAGGGATTGTCAAACAATCCTGTCACACCTGAACCAGGCCGGCAGGGAACACTGCTCTCATCCACAGGGACAAATACCCTGTGTTTGTTCCAAGTGGTGTTTCCCTGAGGCTCCTGTAAACACTGGATTAACTGGGCAGAGTAATTGGAGGTAACCCCCACTTGTGTCCCCCTCAGCACGACCGCACACGTCGAGCCCCTGTACCGCCCACGCCCTCTTGTCGTAGGAGACACGGATGCACGAGGCAGCCTGCGTCCCTTGTCCTCAGCACAGCTCAAAGTGCACCTCGAGACAGCTCCTCGGGAACAAAGACAGCAGGCACGGACACCAGCAAGCCCAAGGCAGCTCCCGGGACATAAATCCCGCTATTTGATGGCTACTCAGATGGCTGAAATGGAAGTTTGGTTGTGATTTATGAAATCCTTTGACAAATTGGGGTGCCCTGAGGCTCAATCCTGCTGCCTGTGGCACAGCCCATGGGCAGCAGTGGCGAGGGGACCTCCTGGGCTGTCCCTGCTGAGCTCAGACCCACTTGGCACTGCCGTTCATCACAGGGCTGTAAGCACCCCATGGCTTTGCGCGGGATCCTCGCCCGTCACAAAGCCGGTTCCTGAAGAGCGCAGCAGCGTTTTGTTCTCTGCAAATACTCTGCTCCTGGGCTTACAGCAGTTTGGGGAAAACTGCAGGGAAATCGGGAACGTAGAGGCTTGTAGTTGTGGGATGTTAGAGCAGTTAAAGAACAACGATGTATTGAACAAAATGCACTTTACAGATGTTCGACGGTGCAGAAAGAACGCAACAGCAATACACACGTGAATATGTGTGCCCGTGTATTCCATCCCCATTCAGAGCCGGATTCTTCCCCGCTTTCACTGACACTGGGTTTTCTCGGGGCTGTTCTGTGCGCGGTACCCGGGGGCTCTCTCCCTCTGTGCCCCGCATTGGGTGCTGATGCGGAGGGGAAGGCCGAGGGCCGGCAGCCCCGGCATCGCCGCGCGGCGAAGGGCGGTGGGATAACGAATGCACCGAACAGGGCCGGGCTGGGGCCGGGGCGCATCAGTGGCGGGGAGCTGCTGGGGACAGAGGACCGGAGTGCGGCGGTCCCTCGCACTCCGTCGCCCGATATAGATTTCCCCGTTGTTTTTTCCTTCTTCCCCGCCAGAGACCCCGCCTCGATCGGTGTTTCAGTTTAGGCTGCACCTTCTGGCTAGTGGATGGCACCGGTCGGGCCCAGCACCATCATCCTGGTGTGATAGGATTCGGCCCTGCCGCGGGCCCTCCACGAATCAAATCGACCGGAGCCCGTGCCCTGGTACCGCTGAGGAAAGAATCAGTTAGGGAAATTATTTTCTCCATCCCTCGTCCTGCATGGCTGCCTGGCCCTTAACTGCCCTGCGCCGCAGCCGGGGCCGGGACCAGCGAGCCCGGGAACGGCGTTACACTCCTGAGCCTCCCGGTGACCGGGGCCGGGCTGCGGCCGAGGCAGCGGCAGAGCCCCTCTCCCGGGAACGATGCCACGGGAGCGCCGGCTCCTGCCCGTGGCCGGGGGAAACCCGCCTGCTCGTGGCTGCTCTCTAAAAATGTCAGTTTTACAGCTTCCCCCGTTGCTGGAGGCCGGGCACCCGGGCCCGAGAACTACGGGAGGTTGTTCTTAAAAATCCCCCTGTACAACGGGGCTGGGGGCGAGCCCCGGAGCCTCGTCCGCAGCCACCGGCGTCTCGCTGCCGGCGCAGAAAAGGCAGCAAAACGAAAACCACCGGGCTCCGCCGGCGGGCGAGTCGGGACCGCGTAGCTGACGGGGAGAAATTACCGGGGGCCGGCGGGGCCTGCACCGGCGCCTGCTCCGGGGGACGACGGCCCCGCACTTCCCCCTCCCGGCCACCCCTCGCTCCCACGCGGCGCTGCCGACCGTGTCCCAAAGCCGGGATCGCTCCCGGCCGCTTCTCCCCGCACCGGCGGAGAAAGCGGCAGCACCGCGCACAACGGCGCCGGCCCCGCCGTCGCAATCCCGCTCCGAGTCCGCCCGCCGTCCCGGCTCCAATCGCCGGTCCTCTGCCGCCCCCATTTCGGCTTCTCTCCTCCGTGCCAGCCGAGGCTCTGCGGCGGCCGCCGGCCAAGATCGGAAGAGC
>JAYDZK010000039.1:444606-457691 GCA_034509185.1 Euphonia xanthogaster | reverse complement strand
CTAACGCGACCGGTGAACGCCCGACCCCCCCGGCGGGACCGCCGGACGCCACCCGCGGCCCCGGACGGCCCTAATCGGATTGTCCCCGCTCGGTGCGGCGGGCAGCGGAGCCGCCATCAGCCGCCGCTCCCCGGAGCGGAGCTAATCCGATTAAGATGATCCCGCAAACTGGTGCGGGGCCGCACAGCCCCGCCGGAGAGGCCGCGGGCGCGGCGCCCTCGGGGCACCTCTCCGGGCGGCCCGGCGGGGCGGGCAGGAGGCGACGGGGCAGGGGCAGAAGGGAAAAGGAGGGGGGAAAGAAGAAAATTAAAAAAAAAAAAAAAGAAAAAAAGGCAACCGGTGGAGGATAAATAAATAAATAAATAAATAAATAAATAAATAAAGTGCCACCCAGTCCTGGATCAGGGCAGGCTTTGTTAGAGAAAATTGCAGCTCGATCTGCATAATGGGAGCTCGGGCTGCCCAAGGCGATCTTTTTATTGCGTGTGTGTCTGCTGTTATCAATTTTGTGAACGATTTCACAGGGAGCCTGGCAGACTTGAGCTGGAATAATATGCAAAGATGAGCTTTGAATAATGAATGATGTGCTTTTAAACCAATTCCAAAGTGTCTGTGATAGTACAATATGAAAAGGGGTGGTAAGTAATAGTATATTTAAAAGGCACTAGTATGTTTTTATTACTATATTTAAAAAGATATCTATATTATTTTTGTGAAATGGATAATATATCACAGAGTCTTTGATAATCAGCTAAACAATACATTTTTCTTTGGGAAAACTCTCCTGGTTTTACACAGTTAAATATAGAGTATCAGCGTACAGCTCTGTAACGCTCAGCTACCTTATTAAATATTAACGCTATTTTAATATTAGCTTTTAAATTTAATATGTTGACGTTCTGTACTTTTACTTTAATTATGTTTTATAATTAATAACCCCGGACGTATGGTATCCTTAAATGCAGCTCTCCCGCAGCCGCGCCGTTTCCCTCGCCCCGCTGCGGGCGGGGGGCGCGCAGAGCCCGCGCAGCCCCGCATAAACCCTCACAACCGCGCAGAGCCCGCGCAGTTCGGCGCGGAGCCTCGCACAGCCCCGCATAACTCCGAAAAGCCCCGCACAGCCCCGCATAACTCCGAAAAGCCCCGCACAGCCCCGCGGCTCCTTCCGACCCAAAGTCCGCTTGCGCTATGGCAGGCGCAGCGCTCCTGGCTCCGTGCCGGGCTTCCCTCCCGGCCCCGCGTCCGGATCTGCGGCCCCGCCGGCGCGGTTGCTGCCGCCACCCCCGGCAGTGCCAGGGCCGGCCTGCGGGGCGGTGCTGCTGCGGGGCTGGAGGTGCCCACCGGAACCCGGGCTGCGCTGCGCCCCACCGGGGAGCCGGAGCCCGCTCAGGGCTGGCTCCAGCGGGCACAGAGAGGCAGCGGGAGCCCCGGGCACGGGCAGGGCACCAGCAGCCAGGCAGCTTCCCATCACAGGGAGGTAAGAGACGCCACACCCAGCTGGGCTCTGGCCAGGCCCCAGCCATGGCACAGCAAAGCATGGCACGGCCTGGCCTTGGCATGGCCTTGGCCCTTGCATGGAGTGTTACAGAATAGCACAGCCCGTGGCCTTTGCCTGCCATGGCACAGTGAGGCAGAGCATGCTCAGAGCCCAGCCTGGGAGTGCCGGCCACTAGCAGGCAGCTGCTGGTGCCTCTAACCCAGCACACGGGCAGCAAGGGCTGGGCAGCACCAGGGGGACAGTGCACCAAGGGGACAGTGCTGGGCAGCACCAGGGGGACAGTGCACCAAGGGGACAGTGCTGGGCAGCACCAGGGGGACAGTGCTGGGCAGCACCAGGGGGACAGTGCTGGGCAGCACCAGAGGATAGTGCTGGGCAGCACCAGGGGGACAGTGCTGGGCAGCACCAGGGGGACAGTGCTGGGCAGCACCAGGGGACAGTGCTGGGCAGCACCAGTGGGCGGCCACCAGAGCCATGCAAGCAGGAGAGGGTTGGGAAGGGAGAGTTCTGGAGGTGTGTGGGAAGGCTGCTGTGGCACTGTCATGCCCTGTGAAATTCTGCTTTCAGAATCTCAGGTAATATTGTTCAGGTATTAAGTGAGATGTGGAACCAAGCGTGTGATGCTGGCAGAGAGGAAGACGGTGCAGCCCTGTCACACTTGGGCACAGCTCCCTGGGCCTGTCAGGGACTGTGGCTGAGCCAGCTCTGCCAGGATGCCTGGGCACAGGGACTGACCAGGTCTGGAGAGCACTGTTCCCAGCCACCTGCAAAGGTATGGAAGAGTCCCCTATCCAGTCTGTCACTGGGAGTCAATGGGGACAGAGATGTGGCAGCTGTCTCACTCATGCCTGAAACCCAGAGCTGCTCCCAGGCCTGGCTGCCAGGAGGTGACAAGAACGGGATGTGCTGCAGCCTGCCATGGTCACCAGGTTTGGTAAGGATGTGCACAGGCATTCCTCAGCCCTAGGAATGTCCTGTGGATCGCAACAGTGAGGACCCTGGAGGGAGGGTGTCCTTGGAGCACCATGTCCTCGCAGGACCCTTAGCCTTGCAGGACCCCCACCATGTGCCTGACAGTGGCCAGTGCCACTGTTCGGCTTTTAAAAAGTGCTTCCTGTAGCAGGAGATAATCAAACCACATGATGAGCACTGCAAATAATCCCTTGCACCAGGAAGCAGTAGCAGATGCTGAGTTGTTCCTGCTGTAGCTCCAGAGTTCCTGCTGTATCTCCTGTCTTTGGCAGGGGCTCTCAGGCTGGGCAATGCCAGTCCTGTTCTCCATAGCCTTGTCTGGATGGATATTGCTGCATAAACCCAACATGGTTAGGAGTGATTACACAACTCATGTGGAATTGAGCACAACAAAGGACACGTTGCTTTTCAGCCATAGCCATGGAAGCTTCCTGTGCAGCTGGAGGCTGATGCTGGTGTTTATGCTGAAGAGGGACATGTGTGATCTGTGTCGTGGCATGAGCAGGGGAAGGGGAACAGGACAGCCAGGAGCTGCTTACGGGCTGTCTGAACTCTGCCTGTAGCCAGATGTGCCCAGCTGTGGAGGGCAGTGGCAGGCAAGGGCTGAGGTTTGTGCACCATAGGGGGATGTAGTCCTGGCCCTTGTACCTTCTGCAGGGCTCAGTGAGACCCTCCCTGGGGGCAGCACCCCAGGGTCCTCCTGGTCAGTGATGAGCTGTGGCCAGCAGGCTCCAGGACAGAGCAGAGGCCTGGCTGCCCCAAGCCAGTGATGGACCCCGGGTGCCAGCTGTGGCTGTGCTCTCATGGGGCAGCACTGGGCTCAGGCACTCAGCTCATGGTGCTCAGCAGAGCTGACAAAAAGCCCCTTTCTTTTTGTCAGCCCACAAGGGTTGAGTCAGCTGCTCTTTTTCTGAGGGAGGTGCTCCGATGCTGCAGAGCCAAAGGTCATTCCCCTCTGCCCCTTCCTTTGGGTTTGGAGGGCTGTGCCCCCTCCTGCCTCCCCTCACCCCATGAAGGCAGAGGGAAGGGCAGGGTCATGGAGCCCTGCCCTCAGCAGCCTTTTCCCCATCAGAACAAGGGATATTCCCTACACCCCAAGATGGAGGAGATCAGGACACCTGCCCCATAAGCCCTGCCCAAGGGTCCAGACACAGAGGCTCCAGCAAAACTCTCTGTCCTCCATGTCCCAGTGGGTGGAAGCAGTTAAGCCCCACTCAGAGAGCCAATGTTAACAGGTTCTAAAGCCTCTGACAAATGAACATTCCTTAGTGGTCTCAGTCCCTGTTCCAAAACACATCTTTGTGGGGTTGGTAACCTTAACTGTGATATTTAAAAAGCCAAAACTTTATTTCAGTTCGGAATCCATACATTGTTCCACAAATGGCTGAGACTAGGTGAGAAGGAGAGGGTTCAAGGGAGGTGCTGGGCAAGGAGCTACCCCTGAAAGGGCAGAGAGTACAGAGGGTGATGGGCAGATGGGGCTCCATTTCTTTCTGCCACCTTTAATAAAATCAGGCTGTAGCGAAGCTGACAGGGAACATCCTATTATCGTGGACAAGCCCTGAAAGACACAGAGACATCTGGTCTCTGGGAGCAGCAGCGCCAGCCCCAGGTGAGGGGGAAGGCAGGGAGGTACCACAGGTCAGGGATAAGCCTGGGGAAGCAGCTGCTTCCTTCCCTCTTTCATTCCTATTTTAAATACCAACACGCAGCTGCTGCCAGGTTTTTATACTAAATATGACTTTTGCTGGGCAAATTACATTAGGATGGATGCCACAGGTATCCATTAAGGTTTATTTATTGTGATACCATTTGTATCTCATGCTTATAAATAACTTATGTTATAGCTTTTGTTTGTAGAAATGTAACTTACATATTTTATTATGCTTTCTGTAAACCTCAAAAAGAATTTTGTCAAAGCAGTGCCTCTTAACAGCAGTCTACACCCCAGTACATAAACCTACACCAGCATTATTTTTTAATCTGGTGAGGAAGCATGTTATCCCACTGCAGTTTGAGAGGTTCGCTGTCATCGTAAACTCCTTGTGCAATAAAACATTAATGAAGCCGAGGAATTACTCTGTAAGGTGTGCATATGCTGGGGCTGAGCTCTTCACAGCCTCCTGTGCAAGCAGGGCCCATGTCCACTGTGCTCAGGCCAGTGCTGCCCGTGCCTGCCCCAGGCAGCAGAGCCCAGCCAGGGCAGGCTCTGGGGTTGTTCTGGCTCACTCAGGGATGGAACCTCCCCTGAACCTCAGCCCTGCCTTGCTCTTCAAAGATGTAAAACACAGCTGGGGGAGAACCAGCCCTGCTTTACAGTCCCCAACTCTTGGCATTACCAGACAGGCTCACGTTGGTTCTTTGTGAGGAAATTGCTTGGGCTCTGGGCGGCATCTCCCTTTGACATTTCCCATTCCGTTGTTTCCGCTAGTTTTAAAGGAGAAAAAAATTCCAAAGCCCTTAAGGCAATTATGTCTTTCAAAAGATGCATAGGGCATTACACATACTCCATGGATTTCTGTAGCCTCCATGGATTACTGCAATCTCCGTGGATTACTGTAACTTCCATGGATTTTAACCTCCATGGATTTGTGTAGCCACCATGCATCACTTTACCTCCATGGATTACTCCTCAGGTGCTCAGCATTCCTGGAGCTCAGAGCCTTTGGCTGAAATCCTTTCTTGAGCTGAGCTCAAATGTGAACAGCAAACTGACAAAACACCTTCCTTCCAGCTGTACTTCCTGCCGTTTGAAAATGTGAAGAAAAGTAACAATTGCAAAGAAGAAAACTGGAAAAGTCCTGTAAGAAATACAGGTGTGAACGTTTTCTCCCTGATAGCCACAATTAATAATTCCCATTCTTATCTGAGAAGTGAAATGTTATTGAAGTCACAAATGTCAGCAAACATGACAAATATGTGAATTTTTTTTTTTTTTCCCTTAGGTAAATAATGGAAAACCCAACTCAATCCCAAAGCAAGTTTGTAATTGCACATAATAGCTTTTCCACATAATACATTGAGTTATGGTTTAAGAGGTTCTAATTTTTATTATGTCTTCCTTCAATTCATTTTGCATCTCCCCAGCCAGCAGAGCCCCTCCTGCCCAGCACAGGACACCCACTGCTCCCCAGTGTAAGTCTCTTTCTATTTTCTGCAGTTTTGGATAAACTTTATGCTTTGTAAAGGGTTTTAACACCTTCATTTTCTTTTGTGGTTCTTTTTTTCCTGTTTCTAAAGACCTGGAAAATGTGTACTGGTGAAATAACATCATCAGTACTTCACTAAGTCTTGCTCCATCCTCTCTTATTCCACTCTGTGCAACATTCAATTTTCTTGCTATACTTATAGCCTAAAAATGCCTGTTTTCAGTCTTCTTTGTGGTCCTCATTGTCATTAACCACCTGTGCTACAAAGAAATATAGAACATTCTGCAGAAAAATAGTTTGAAAAGGTGTCATATAAAGTTTGTACTGGCTTTCATCTCATTTTCAAACAAATGTGTCCTCAAGAGTGAGCTTAGAGGTTTGAACTGATGAGATATTATTTACTATTATGTACAGAACTGAGAATCATGAACTGATACAAATTCAGAAGGAATGCACACCCTTTTTTCCTGTAGTTGTACACTATTTTTACACTGTTTCATAAAGCTAAAACAACAGGATTATAAATTTTGTTAAGAAAGGCTGAAAACATTCTTCAAAGTAAGGCTGGTTTTCCATTGTTTTCACTATTATAAATCCTTACATTTAGGCTAGAGATAGAAGAATGCATAAAATATCTTAAAAATAGTTTTCACAAGAGTAAAAAATCTCTCTAACAATATAACAGGGTCCCAGCACTTTCCAAGAGGGTTTATCAGTCAGTTCTCTGTTTCCAAGGTCCTTGTCAAATCATTTCCACGCCCTTGGGATTGGAGGCCCCTTTGCAGTGCAGAGCTTTGGCCACATCTTTCCAGCGTGCTCTGAGTGACCTGGAAAAGCAAACACCAAACATCTGGTTAAATGAGACCTGACTGTGGGAGATACATTGTGAGAGGTGGTAAAAATAGTAACTATAAGGTGTATTAAATTGAGGGAAAACCAGAGGAAGACTCACCAACAGAATCACCAGGTGCCCTCAAAAGCCAGTTCTATGACAATGTGTGAAACATTTGAGAGCCAGCAGAGAAATGACTGCAGCCAGAAGCTTTCCCACCTCATAGGGCTCGGAAATGTCCTTCCTCCCCAGCAAAGGGCTCCTTGGGGTGTGCCATGGGGGCCAGCCCCACCTTCCCCCTCCGGACAGAGGCCAGAGTCCAGCCTGGCTGGTGAAAGTGGAACCAGACCCAGGTGGCACAGCACAAACAAACAAACCCCCAGCAGCTCCCCACCTCTGGGGTGGGACGTGAAATCTGTCTGGTAACATCACCTGAGACTGAAGGACACCCCACAGAGCCCAAACATGAGCTCCTCCCTTGGAATGAACAGCTTGACTGCCATTTGTCCCAAGCCAAGTCTGTGTTTGGTCTAGTGTCAGGTGTTCCTGCCCACCAAGGGGGCTGGGACTGGGTGATCTTTAAGGTCCCTTCCAATCCAAACAATTCTGTGATTCTATTTTTTCAAAACTCACACTCCAAAACAATCCAAAACCCACTCAGAAATGATTTAAAGTACCAGATGTGCTGCACTCCGCATTTAGAGTTTTTCAAATGTTCTTTGTCTGTTGCCTCCATGCTCTTTGCTGTGATTGTGTCAGGCTTTGCTGGCTCACAACAGCCAAGCTAATAAAGTCTCCCCAAAACAGCTCCTGAGGGCTCCTTCCTGCACAGGACTGTGGGGACAGGTGCCTGCAAACTGATGGGATCTCAGCAAAGGTCTCTTTGCCGGATCAGAGGCAATAATCCTGCCTGCCTCCACTGCACGGGCAGGTCTGGAGCAGTGGGATGAGCTGGGGCTTGTGTGGAGCTACAGGATGCAATTAGCAAGTTATTCTTTATTCTAGTCCTACTTTTTAATGTCTGTGCTTATTTTCTTACTAATGGAAATTGATTTCTGCTCAATTCTAAGCATTTGCAGTTAAAAGGAGCCTCCTGCTTCACAGAAAAACTAACAGCCACCAGGGCTGGGGTGGAGTGGGACCAGCAGTGAGTGTTGGCCCCTAACGAGTTCCAACACACCCTGGAGAGGTGGCAGCAGCATCCTCGAGTACTTTTCAAGCCTTTTCAGGGTGGTGCCAGTTTGGGCCATCTGCTCTGGGCTCTTGGGAAGCTCAGTCATCTGCATCACTTCCTGTATTTCTCTTCCCATCATATTCTGGCACAGCTATTAAAGGCTACTAAAAGCAGAACTTTTAGCACCTCACAAGAATGTTGATTTAGCTTAGAAATATGAAACAGGAGGGGACTGTAGTGCTGCCCACCACCCTGCTACCACAGCCAAGCAAGTCAAATAACCCTGTTCACCTTTATTACATTGGCTGTGTCAGTCACAGCACAGTCATGGCCCTGGGCATCAGCACATCCCTGGGATAAGCACTTATACAGACAATTATTCAGAGGAGAATGAACCATTCTGATGAACCTGTGCCCACGTACCTGGCAAGGTTCCTGAGCAGTCTGATATTGCACTCCAGAGGAATATTGCCTGTATTCCACAGATTTCAGGTGTGTAACAAGAGAACTTGTTAAAGGCAGGCTGAGAATCAGCTTTTAGTATGCAAAACATAGTAGACTTTTGAAGTTACTGTAACTTGTAGGGTGTCACACAGAGTGTCAAAAAGCACAGAAGTTTGAGATTTGTTTGCCAGATTTTTTAAAAAAACCTCTAAAAGGTTTAAAGCTGTTTAAACCTTAAACAAAACCCAAACTGAACACACACCATTATCATCAAAATTACAGTTGTCCTGTACATAGGCAACAAAGGGATGGTGAAAGAAAATGTAATAAAACTGTAACACTAAGGCTAAGCCCTGACAGCTCCACAGTTGTGGAGGGAATTTTCGGTTTAATGTCTCCTTGGCAAATTTTATGCCCGCAGGACAGTTCCTCTCACACCAGTAACACCCCGTGTCACCATCTTTGGTGCCCCTGCAGCAGCACTGGAAGCAGAGGCAGCAGCTGATCACAGCTGGGTCCTGGGACACTCAAACCACTCTGAACATCCCCTGGGAGCAGGCGTGAAGGACACAGGACCTGCCTGCACCAAACCCCAAAACCCAAAACTCAAACCCCAAACACCAAACCCCTAACACCAAACCCCAAACCCCAAACCCCTAACACACACCAAACCCCAAACACCAAAGACAGTGACCAGTGCAGAGTCCAGACTAGAGGAGTCCACAATCCTGAGACCTTATCCAGTGTCCAGAAGTTATTTTTAGAAAAGAGGCATTCCAAGAACTTCATTCAACCCCACAATGGAAAGCATTAACAGCATCCCCAGGCATCAGCAAAGAATAACATCTCTGTGTCCTCTGCCTGATCACAGCATCCCATGGCATCCATGTACCAACACCATGGAGCTGTGCTGAGCCCTGGGGGTTCTAAACATGCCAGTCCATACTGAGCTCCTGCTGCCTCAAGAGAGTAGTGCTGTTGTAGGGTGAACTGTGAGCATGATTCCCATTTTGGCATAATTAACCCTACTGGCGCAGGCGTGTGTCAATCCCAATTTTTCTGAGTACCCCAGTAAACATGATGCCTTCCCTTTGAAATCAATTATGGGCAAAGATCTCATTAAAACAAAAGAAGACTGGAACAACCAGTGAGACCTGGTAACTTGCATGCTTGCTATTTGCCAAGAACTGTAGAGACAGTAAAGGAAGTAAAGGAACCCATTCCCAATAAATAAATCAGCAGTGCACTGGAATGAGCCAAGAAAAGATGACTTTTACAGTTGTATGTAAGTACATGTCCTACTTTTTCTCAACATGAAATAAATAACCTTGATGCAAAAAAGGCAATACAAATATTACAAATCCTATTTCCTGTTCGTTACTCTTCCAAAAGAAATATAAGACTTGTTCCTAAGTAAAGGTGCTTATACATATCCATGTCTGCTAAGCAAAACATATAATCATTAGAACTAGTCTAATTTCAGTAAAAAGAATATTCTGACAGTCACAAATTTATTCCTTATGATTTACAGCTCCACGGTTTTATCTTCAAGTGAAATATTTAATTTCTTCTTATATTGAAGCATGAAAACCATATAATTAATATGTAGTCAGGCTAATCCTTAAGCACTATAAATCAGAAGCATTATATAAACAAAAGTGTCGTCTTGAACAAGATTGGGAGTGCACAAAACTACTTATATCCCACTTTTATAATGAGGCAGTGACTCAGAGCAGATAGAAAATGATTAGTTTTCCTTCCAAAGTAGAAAATATTGCTTCCATCTGTAAAGTATAATATTGTGATGTCATAAAGTTTTCCTAAACACTGAATTTACCCTTATTCCCTCTCAATCATTTTAAAAGAACTGCTCTCTCTTATAGAGCTTGGATTTAAATCACAGTAACACACCAAGAAGATGAATGACATTGCTGTTGGATATGGCTAAAATTGGATCCTTCAGCACAGGTGAATGATGAGACAGCGCTTCTCTTCTTGATATATTTTCTTCTTCTATTAGTTTCCTTTCATGGCTGGGATTTCAGTTTGAATTTTAATGTATGCGCTTGCTGCTAATCTTAGTGTCTGATTTTTTTTTCCAGCGCCCTCTTATTGTATAGACAATTCATTCTCCAAAGCAGTAATACACTGAGGCTTGTGACTGCCCAGGAGATAAAGCAATTCAGAATAAAGTTAGAGCCAGCTCTGCAGAAAGGCACAGACAACAGGTCAATACTCTCAGAAACAACCCCTTGCCACACAAAAAATTCACACCTTTGGATCAAGGCACAGGCATTCCCTCAGAGGGCTCCCATCCCACATACCAGCATCGCTAGGAAGTCACCAGGGAAACATGATGGGCATATCCAAATTCACAGCTTCAGATTTTATTGAAAGGGCAAATTGCAGCCCATTTCCTGGTTTACAGAGTCTGCCACAGAAGCACACAACCCAAACTGCAATCAAAACCAGTAGTTAAGTGTGAGCACTCAGATAATCCCCCCCCAAAGCCAGTTGCTCCTGGGAAACCATTCAGAGAAAGAAACTGCTTAACTATTTTTCTAGGAAGCAATTTTTCTGATTTGATTTGCACGGTGTTGTTGTTTCATCTTTCTATCTAAAAGCCTGATGAGCTTGCATAACTTCTGCTTAATTCTGGAAATGTGAAAACAAAGTTTATTAGGAAAAGGTTAATTATATCCTTGCATGATCGGAGGTTGGGTGTAAAGGTTGGGGTAAAAGTTTGAGAGGATTTTTCATCAAAATGAACCCACTCAACCTCTGTGAATGATCTGTAAGATACAGAGTGCATGGGCTGAAATCCACTCTTCATTCCTAACATGAGCATAATGGAGCAAGGACCCAGGGACAGAGATGGCAACTGGAAGTGCAGCAGGCAGCTCTGTTCTATGTGAAGTAATTATTTTTACTATTTTGGCATGTGATCTTGTGGAATTTCCTAAACATTCGCTTTCTCATTAAGAAGTGTGAGTCTAAGCAGCAGTCTTGACACAGGCCATTGGTTTCTTCAGTCTCCAAAGATGATGGTGTTCATTAGGACTGGCATCACCTGAAAGAAAATTCCGACAGTTTACATGAATATGGATGCTGTTGTGAAGCTGTGTGATGTGTTGAGAAGGAAAAATGCATGAAACCTTTACTAATCCTGCTGAAATCACTGATGTTTCCTATATGAACATGGTATTACAAAAGTCTTTCTTCCAAACAAATATTTCTATAACCAAAACTACCAGGTGAAGAAAGTTAAAAAAAAATATAGCCAAAGCTCATCTCTAAAGCCAAGGTTGAATAAAACCTGAAGTGTGAACTGACATTTAGAGTGGAGTTGAGGTACAGGCTTTGAAGCTCCCTCCAGGATTTTCCCCATTGTCCCACTATTTCCAGAGAGCAACACGTGTGCCCAGCAATCTGTAGGAGTTTGAGACAAAATCCAGGTTGCTCTTCAAGATTCTGGTTTTCTCACATCCAGCTTTCTCTGTGTAGGACACTGCCAGGACTGGAGAGGAACACTCCGTTTCAAGCAAGGCAATTGCGATTACAGCAGAGGTCTTTAAACCTGTACCCTTTCCACCACAGTGACACACCCAGCCTCAGAGTTCAGACATTTGAGTTTATTCTGTGACTTGCTTTACAGAGCTCTGTAGCAGGGATACAGCCCCTTCTCAGCTCTGTAAAGCACTGAGCTCTAGCAGCTCACACACTTAGGTTCTGTTGGCACCTAAGCAGAAGCTGCACAATTCACTTTGCCCGTTGGCTGGCACAGCCCTAGAGCCCCACAAAGCTCTGACTCTCAGCCCTCTGCTTGTTCAGCTCTACTTCTGTAACTCTGACGTGTCTAGCTGGGAAGGGTAAGACTTATCTTAGTGATTGGCACCATTCTTGTACAGAGAAATTACAAAAGAACAATGGAATCCATTTAAAGATAAAATGCTCTGAGATAGTCCCAAACGCCAAAGGCCACAACATATACAAACCTAAAAACATTACTTAAACAGAGAGAAAATTTGTAAAATGTCACCAGTAAGTAGCTTGACTCACATTTATAAAATATCCACACCCTAAAACCAAACACAGAGGAAGTAGAAAATCATTAAATCCTTTCTTGTAGGCCAATGAGCAGCTGTGAGCAGAGTCTCCAGAGAGCTGCCATACTGCAAACTAGCCTGTAATAACTGGCCAAGGCAAAGTCAAACAGCATGTTTCACTAAATGAAAAAGATGAATCCTAGCACTACAAATCACCTGGAACACAGAGATCCACAAGTCATTTCAGCATCCAGGTTAGGAACACGTGGTCTGGCGTGGGAAAGGCCAGTTCTTCACTTGACTTCACAGTTATGTATCACACCAACCGTGCTCCTTTACTCACAGCACAAAAACTGTTCCATGCTGCTTTGGAACCAGGGCAAACTATTCCAAACCTCTGCACAAGCACCAATAGGGGCTTGTTTTCCAAACATGAAGAATAGTTATGACTCCTTATAATTCATTCCTCACTAGGTTTTCATCTTCACAGCTTGTAACAAAGCCAGCTGTTGGGACAGAAGCATTTTTAAATAAATATAAAGCAAGGAAGCTGGAAGAGAACCCGCCCTTCCATTGCAAAGGCTGCTTTGCTGTGCCAGGTTATCAGCAGAACATTTGCATCACTGCAAGTCCTGTGACTCGCTTCTCTTTCCCATATGTTGGGATGGATCCTTTACTATGCTGCAACAAATTACATTTTACCAAAAAACCCATTACAGTAACACCAGAGAAAGCAGTATGAGTATTTCTTTACAAAGGATTTAGAAGGATCAGGAACATGCACAGATTTTAACAAAATACTTGCCTGCTAATAGCATTCATTGTTTCCATTCAGATCTGAAAATTCACCTTTTTTTCATTGTTTAGCATATAAAATTTGGTGGGTTTTTAAAGCTCTAGCTTTGGAAAGTCTGCTCTTAATTTAAGATCTGTGTTTACTAATTTAAATGTCCTTTGGAATTCTTAGTTC
>JAYDZK010000039.1:424005-435453 GCA_034509185.1 Euphonia xanthogaster | reverse complement strand
GGCGCGAGTCATTGTGCGGCTGCCGCCGGAGCCTCACGGCGGCGCCGAGCCCCGGCTGGGAACTGTGCAGGGAGCGCGGCAGCGGCGCAGGTACCGAGCCGCCAAACCCCCAAAGTGCAGCCCAGTTTGGCAGCAGGCCGCAGGTTTTCAGCGCCGTTAAGCGTCTGTGACCCGCTCCTTAACAGGGTTATGCATTACTGAGAGCAAACAGATGTCCTGAAAACTGAAACCGCTGGTTAGGAAGCAGCAATCTTGTTCATTAGCTTCCATGATAGTCAAATCGTCCATAAACCCAGTGTTTAATGGCCAGCCAATGAATAATCAATGTCTCACTTTTCATCCGAGTGTGAAAGTGAGAATAATCTAATACGCCGTGCCCCCGGTAGCACACCAGGCCCTGGGTTCCGCTTCTATTCAGGGCTGATTTACAACCCAATGGAAACCTGATGTAAACATATGATCAATGAGTCCCATCATTGCTAATAATAACCCCCAACCGACACACTCCCTCATCTCCAAAGCCATCCCTTTAGGCTATTAGTTTTGTCCAGCTAATCCTCTCCACTATTCCCGCCTGCTGCTTTTACCTTGGCCATCCGTTCAGTCCGGCAGACTCAGAAGTAATTTTATACGCAGCAGAGAGCGGGTGGAATTGATTTTTCGCTCAGTGCTCAGTTCCCATCTGAATAATTATCAATTTTACTGCCTCATAAAGGGAAGAGTCAAAATTTCAAATCAATTCAAAAGAGCTTCTGAGACTACAGAAACTGTGCATGAGAATAAAGGTCAAAGTTGTCAGTGACCTCGGGAGATGATGTCAGATATTAGTACCCTGAATAGTTGACATCAAAGGCACTCAATATGATATGACTAGTGCTAATGCAAATCATATTTATGCTGACTGCTGGAGACCAGCCATTAATATTTAAAAGAGTATGTGAAAGCCTGCATTCAAAATAAATATAACGTATTCTGCAGAATCTGAAGTTAATAAAGACAGATCGCTGCCTAGTCATAAGCTGTGAAGTGAAAGATTACTGCATATTAACAGACAAAGTATTACATCAGGACTGCCACAAATGGACGGCAGCCCAGAGCCCAGCCTGCTGCTCTGCCCCTTCAGTCACTGCACGTGAGGTGCCGTGTGGAGCAATCCAACCCCAAACGCTGCCTGCTGCTTCCAGGAAACCCCTGTCAGACGTGTAAAGCATCAGAACCTGTAATATGACAAGGGAATCATCCTATTCTGGTAATGATGTCAATAATAAACACCATTAATATTCTCGGAATAGAGTGCCAGGATTATATTAGCTACCATTAGTTCCTTTTCACCTTCAATTAGAACAGCAAGCAAATGCCAACAGCAACTGGTGACTGCATGCCAGGCTTTTTACAAATGACACCCAGCTAGCAGGGAAACACAAATGACCACACTTGTCATTTGCATTTACTAAATTTCTGTTTCCATTAAAAGCCTCCTGACCTGTGAAACACACCTCCTTAAATGGCAGCTCTGCCATTGCATTAGATTCCTGTAAATAAGCATTCTCTAATACTTTAGTGAGACTTTAAGGGCATGTGGCATGGAGCAAGCGTGGAAATCTGTGAACATCTTGGTCTCTCTGTAAAGCACTTGGGCTGTGAAAACCTGAGGGAGTCAAGAAGGGGCGATCTCTCCTAAGCACTACAGAGGCCACTTCCTTTTCAGAAGCATGAGATTTAATTTCTATTGTATTTAACTTTAATAGAAAAAAATCCCAGTGAGTCATCTACTGCAAAATAAAATATTCAAACTTGACAGCATATAGACATTCAGTTTACACATTTCATTACCAAAATATGTAGTTCAATGTCAGAATTTGTTCTTCTTCCTAAAATACTTTAGAGACTTTTCTTCCCATTTGTCTATGGAAAAGTATTGATGATCTCACATATATCTTTTTATCAGCAAAAATGGAGCACCCAGTTCTAAGATGCTGTACAGACAAATACAGAGCCTACGCTGTTCAGTGTGATAAAAAATAACTTCAGTCCTTGGTTGTCATGAGAACATAGCTGAAGCTACTCAGGGTTGCATCCCAGAGTGGGGAGATTTGTTCTGTCACTAAATAGCCAGTGCTACCTGGTGTTAAGTACCCCAAAACCCAGCAGAATTCAGAAATATAGTAATATCCCATAGAAAAGACCGTGAATTCACCTGCTGTAGAACTTCTGGGTTTTGCTGCATGAAGTGGAGTGATCTCTGTCCATCCTGTGAAATGTCTCTACCTCTGAGAGTCTTCTTGTCTTCTTTAGCTAGGTGCCCAAAGAAGCAGGTGACAATGTAGTCTAAAGTAGCACAGCACCTGGAGGAGACAATTGAATCTGTGCAAAAAATGAAACAGTTTTGTAATTGTTTCCATAAAAAAAAAACCTAATAATGACATTTCACAGTACTTTGAGAGCTCAAAGTTTAATCTATTTGACATTAGGCTAGATGATAAATCACCCAGTCTGGTTTTGGCAGAGGGACTGAGCAGCTTTGAAGACTACTTTTACTAAGGCCCCTTTGCTGTTGGGGAACTGGTTATTCATGTTATACCATGTGGGATATCTACATTAAGGATCCTGTAACTGCAGCAAGCCTCATTCAGCCCTGTATGAACACTGGGTGTTCATCCTCTGGCAGGATGAGGGCTGACATTTTACTGGTATTCAGTTTCACATTCAAAAGACTACGGATTCCTGGAAACTAAAATTCTGGTTTGATCTGCCTACTGAGAAGACAAGGTTAAACCCAATAGAGCTGCTGTCCAGGATTTCCTCAAGAAGGGTTTCCCAGTGTTTCTCTGCCCCAAGGAGCTTATAGTCCATGTCAGGTGCCAAACACTGAACAAGGGCCATTAAAGGTAGTAAAAAGGTCATCACAAACAGCCAGTTAGTCAGTTCACTACTAACTAGTAATTGAAGTGGGTTAAAGTGTATTAAATACGTTAAAAGCAGTGTCCTGGCCTGTAGTTCTCATGCACTCTTCCCTTGCTTTGCTCTGGCAAACAGTGGGGCACCTTCCCCTGCCCAGCTGCCACCTCCTTGACCTGGCACCCAGGGGACTCCCTGGGCACCTGGACACAGCCCCCTGTGCTGCCTCCAGCTCCCACCCTGTAACCCTTGTTCCACAGCTGCCAACTCCATCCCAACACGGCCCCTGAAGCTCCTTGTGCAGGCAGCAGCTGAACCTGCTGGGTGCCAAGCTTAGCCCTGATACCCTCTGCAATTCCAAACACCCCATCCAAATGAGTGCAGTGTTGAGGGCTCCATCCTGTTGCCACTAGCTTCAGCAAGAGCTTCTCTAGGCCTTTTATTGTTCACAGTATTTATTTTAGATGGGCCACTGGAGTAAGGGATGTGGGGGTTGCAAAAGGAATTAAACTGTTAAAATGCTCATTCTAAGGGAAAAGGGATTAGAAGGATCCAATTAAATGTACCTTGAATTCTTTAAGCTATGCTAATTTGGAGGCCTGCCAACCTTCAGTGTTCATTTAAACACATCCCTCTAGACACTGGAGTATTTTGATCTGTGTCTATTTAACTCCTTGAGCTCTGTGCTGACACTATTAACCCTTCACCATCTTAATTCTAACAGCATCTTGCTAAGGGTGTTTTGGAGGAAACACTAAAGGGACATTTACAGCCAGAGAAGAAATGGTCTCCTAAGGCCTGATCTTCCAAAGCAACCAGCTGGCTCAGCAGCAGGAGCTGGGAGTCACCTAACAGCTCATAAAAATGAGCTGGAGCCTCTCAGCTCTGTCTCCACAGGACCCATGAGCTTCTGAGGGCTGAACTCAGTGGGGCAAGAGGACAGGACATTGCTGGAACAGAGCTGAGTCCAAAGCTGTGAGTGTTGACAAAGCCAAGGCCTCAGAACCTGGTACTGTTGTGTTCCCAACCAAAACAGTCCTGCATATAAACTAGAAATGCAATTCATGGTGGAATTGAATCACCATCAATAACAACAAGTGAGAGATTTGAAAATACATATTTCATGGGAGGGCTCTGCTGTATTTCCTAACCAGTGCTTAACTCCATTTCTTTTTAAATTGAATAATACAAAGTAAATCACTATCATCACTTTACAAAACAGCAGTAGTTCTAAACATGCTGATACTGTGCAAGTAGGTATTTTACACTCGACAGTAAGTGATTTTAGCAGGACAGCAGACAGGTCTACACTATCATTTGCTCATGAGAATCTGATAGGAGTGTTAAGAGGTACTTAAATTTGCCCATAACTATATATCAAATATGCTTCCCTATGCTCATTTTTCCTTTTGATTGCAGACAGGGAGTGTCGGGCAAACTCCCTTGAATGACTCTTTTGGGCATGTGGAACCCTGTGCTTTGCAGAACAATGTTCTCACTAAATCTTAGTGAGACAAGCCAACCAAATAAATAGAGCAAACAGGAGCAATGAGGAGCTACCAGCTCTAGGCTATGGACAGATAAATGGGTGAGAAGACAGAATAAAGATATAATTACAAAGGAAACAGAGAAAAATCTTGGTATAATCTGGGAAAATGCAGTCAAACCACGCTTCTCCTTTCTGGCCCGCTCAGCTCCATGGCCTGTGTACAACTCATTTGGATCAGGAAGCGAGCAGGTCGCGGTTACACAAGCACCCCCTCCAGCTCCGGGTGGCCCAGCAGGGAGCAGCAGCTTCAGCAGCTTTGGCCGCCAAACGGAGCCCTCTGCACCTCCCGGATGACCAGGTGGGGCTGGGGACAGGCAGAGGACATGGATGGCAATTGTGGCACCACTCACCAGTCCCTTGGGTTTCTGCTCTGCTAGCAGGCGTTCATTTCAGATTGGGGGCCTTACCTGCACCTCTCTGTTATCTGTGTGGTTTTGCCTCATGTATGCAATTCCAATCAGCCATCAGCTCATTCAATTGCAGGTTGAGCACGTATCTTAGAATGGGTTATATTGTTTTAGAAGAGACATCAAGACCCCGGAGGACTTGATGATGCCTTTTGGTCTCAGCAATATGACAACAACCTGCTGGAAGGAAATTGTTTTTCAGTAGTTTAATGACATTGCTGAATCTCTGCAAATTAAAAGATTCTGGTTTGGCAAGGAGAGGGAGTTAAGTGGTATTTTCTTTGTCCGTCAACTACTTGTAGTTCAATACTGGCATTATTTGCCTTTGAGACTAAACCTGGAAATAAATGGATTTAGCAATTTAACATCTAAATTAGGCAGCAAGACAGAAAAAAATGTTTTACTTTTTCCTCAATGAATAGCATCCTATACTATTAATCATATGAGAATTCGAAAAGCTTTTCAGAGATTAGTGACAAAATGCCAGGCAGACTGCCTTGAAAGGCTCTGATCCACTGAATCAGCTGTGAGAAAGCCAGGTAAACACTTTGGAAGGGAACTGCTGCAGTGTTTATCCTCCCAGTAAAAGCTGGGATGAGGGCTTCCATTACAGCTGATTTGCAGTGAGGTGCCTCAGAAGGGATACATATTCCTCATAAAGTGGGGAATCAAGAAAGGTATTTACTCAGCACCAGAATGAACACTCCTCAGGAAAAAGAACTGGGGAATGTTTGTCCTACAGCTGACAGCAATGATAGTCTCAAAGGTTTCACGTACATAAAGAGAATGGAGAAAAATGCCACATACTTTTTTTCTGTGAAAGAGAAGTGATCTCCTTGTATATAATTTTTAAAATAAAAAAGACAGCTATTTAATTTTTATAAACATTTCTGAAAATTACTTGTATGTTCTAAGCAGTTTAAAACACAATTCCCCCTCACATGGCTTATAGCCTTGAGCCCTACTATTCTGAGATGTTCTTGTGGCACTGATACAATTCAGTGAAAAAGGCAGTGCTTGGATCTACTCACAATGTTGTCTGTGGCCAAATAACACAGAGGAAGTAAATTTATATTTCACTGTCTGATAATTAATAATGTCCCAAATACCAACATTTTAAAAGAGATAAACATTTAGAAAATTAGGAAAATACCATGACAGGTGAGACTATTGAGATGATTAAAATCAAATCAGCATTAAGAGCTATAAACTGTCCAATAGTTCTTCTGGACATCTCATTACAGCAGTATGGAAAATAACATTTCTTTAACACAAATGAAGAATTTAATGGCTGACTTGAATATTAATTTTTGATACATGATATTAAGGAAAAATAATCAGTTTGTCACCGCAACATGGAAATGTAAAAAAAATGAAGCCTTTTTCAGCTGACTAATGATGGGAAGTAAGCACAGGCGTGTGGACACAACCAAAACATGTCTTGGGGAGCTATCATGAAAACAAGTGAAAGAGACCAGCGAGATCCTGAAGATGGAGGCAGAAACCAAGTGAGACCCTTGTCCATCCAACCTCCTGTTAAAACCAGGGTCAGCACCAGACAGGTTCCTCAGGACTTTTTCCAGTATCTGGGAATATCTCCAAGGATGGAGACTGCACAGTGTTTTGGCCTTGTATGTTTGTACTTATTTTTGGTGCTGTACAGACATTGAGAGGAACTGAAGGAGAGCATTAAATAAGAAATCTAGGGCTTATGATAAAAAAGTGAGCTGTTAACATTTTTGTTGTTACTTTTATCAGCAGGATATTAGGCATTCTACAGAATATAAGTTTTCTAAACTGTTCCTAAAAAAAAAAAAAAATCAACGATTTTTGATAACTAAACTCCCACGTGCCTAAACAGAAAAGTTTGAAGCTAAACCTGGAAAGACAAAATTTTCTTACTCCTCCTACCTGCCTTGAGTGAGAGATCAACACTTGTTGAGAGGGAAAAATAAACAGAACACCTGAAAGCTGAAGCTTATTTAGCTTTTACATTTTCTTCTCCCCCTTTTAGTTAGTTCCATTGGCTTTTCAAAGAGATGTTAAAAGTAAACATGGTATGCTAGTGAATTATGGAAATGAACATAACCAGTGTCTCCCATGGAAGAGGTGTGGAGGATAGCAGAGCCCAGGTCAGGGCTTGCTGAGCTAGCCCAGGTGAGGTTCAGGCAGAACACCCACCTGCAGGGCCAGCCACGGGCCGGAGCCACCGTGCCATCACCACTGTGACAAAGCACTCAGGATATCGGGGACATGGCTTTTGTTAGACCGCAGAATGAGCTGAACACTCCCCGTGCTGCTGCTCAGCCCTTCCCTGCCCACTCCCCCTCGGAGCGCTCCCTCCCGAAGTGCGCCTGGGTTTGTTCAGCAGAGGGTCCCTCCCGAAGTGCGCCTGGCTTTGTTCAGCAGAGGGTCCCTCCCGAAGTGCGCCTGGGTTTGTTCAGCAGAGGGTCCCTCCCGAAGTGCGCCTGGGTTTGTTCAGCAGAGGGTCCCTCCCGAAGTGTGCCTGGGTTTGTTCAGCAGAGGGTCCCTCCCGAAGTGCGCCTGGGTTTGTTCAGCAGAGCGAGAGCTCCTCCGTGCCTCCCTGCCCTCCTGCGGGCCCGGGGCAGCAGCAGCTCCTACAGCCGCGTCTCCACACGCTCACCCTGTGGGCTCCTGGTCCTTCCCCCAAGCACTCCCCTAATCAAGAAATCTGACTGAAGGTTTTGAACAGCTTCCCTGTCAGAAACTGCAGGGTATTCCAAGGTGACCAGAATGTAACTGCATGATTTATTTTTAATTCCTCCAAATGCTGCCTCCTTCTCCATATTCCAAATTACTTTAGACTAGCACTCCCCAGCCAAACCCCAAATATTGGACAGTCATCTGGTTCAAAAGCAGTAATTAAACAGTGCAAGCGAATTCAGTGAACTGCAATCAGATGCTGTGCTTTTATCATACCAGGTGTGCTTCTGTGGCTCTGATTCTCCCCTGAAGTGTTTTCAGGAAGTACTGAGTAACTGGTTTCTTTTTTCCATGGGCAGATACCTTTACATTCCTCAAATCACATCACAGCTGTGCAGAACAAGCATTATTTACACGACAGCAATGCTGATCAAATAAAACAAAACCCCACAGATACCTGTACACACATTAGTGTTTTTCTTCTGTATAACAAATGCATGAGTTTTCAGTATGATTCCAGGAGAGGCACATTAATAAGTTTGAAAATTCAGGTTTGTATAAAAACACTCTCTGTAAAAATCTACAGGTTTTAAAGAAGTTATCCAGTAACCAAAGAGTCACATTCTTTGGCTATTCAAAATCCAAGTGTCTTCCAAATTCCAAACATCAGAATTCAGCATCTTCCATTGTCCCTTATATTATTATATTATTTTTTTTTTTGAAGATACACATGAATGTGCTTCCTTGAAAACCTGAGCTATCTAAATACTTAAATTATTTCTTTAGCCAAGTGAAAGCAATTCCTACCTACTGCAGTGAGTCCTTCAGACACTGAGGTCAGAATACAGACTAAGACGTGACTTCTACACAGGTCATGGAACTCATATGATCCTGGGTCAGGCACTCAAAAAATGAGTCATAAGAGTGGCTTCATTTTGGATATTACCGAAAAAAGGAGTACACATTCATAGAAAATAATGATACTACCATTGACTAATATTAACAATATTAACAGATGACAGAAGAATGATCTTACAGATTTGATGACATGATAAATTCTAAACTAGCCAATAAATCAGAATATTTTGAAAGACAAAGTAATTTCTTGTCTTCAGTAGATTTCAACTTTTCAAATTTGCCATTGGATATAATTTGCTATTAGTTTAAAATAATCAGCTCGGGATATTCCAAACCCACTCGAGTGCTTTGCCATCTGCCACAGCTCCCAGTCCAGGAAGAGTGGGATGGCTCTGTCCAGGACTCCAGGTGTATCTTGCTTTCTGCAGGAAACCTCACCAAGATTTATCACAACCCAAACCACCTCAGAGACAGACTTGTTTTGGTGCCTAATTGAGCTCCTTTAACAGGATGTGTGCTGGCAAAGGTCCCTGCTTGAGCCCACCAGCCCAATCCAACCATCATCTTCCTCTTAAGCATTCTTGTTTAGGGAATTAAACATTGGATATATGGGAATGTGCCCATTAGGCATGGTTGACTATACAGATCATGCACTGACTCAACTGAGAGCAACTTTCCACTTCCATGGTCTTTCTTTATGTAGCAAAAATAAACCTGAGTGTTACCATCTTTAACTACCCCAGATTTGTCCCCTCCTACAAGACAAGGACAGCTCTGAATGAAAGTGTCACAAAGAAAAAGTCACAGTTTGAATTCAGGCTGATATTATGCAAGATTTGCTGTTTTCCTGTGGAGAAGTGGGAATATGGTGTACTTTAATTTGAAAGTTTTCCAGTTTATGGGGAATACACAGTGCAGTGAGAATTTACAGATTGAAACTAATTGCAGAGTAGCTGGATATGTGACGATGCTTTACAGTGCGTGCAGGAAACAAAATGGGTTTGCAAGTATAGAAAGTGAAAAAAAAATTGCATTTCTCTCTTTTACAAGCCTAGTGAGAGTTCTCAAAAAGCTCCTGTTTCACGTGGCACTCCAGTCATACCTGTATTTCAGATGTCACTATATAAATAAATTCAGGTAAGTGAACTGAAAACTGCATTTGAGCTGTTCTAGATCCCTCTCATTATACCAATACAAAGCCTGTGGTGGTGTTACTTCATATTTCACATAAAGACTCCCAAGATGAGTAATTGCTTAGTAGCAGGTCACTGTGGGATACTGAAAGCTGCATTTTGACACAGGCCTGAAGTACATTGTCAAAGTGCTCGTCCCTGTTCAACTGGAAGATGCCAAAGCTGACATAATTTCCACATAAGGCAGATTTGAGTGGAGAGAAACAGATGGAAATGCCCTTGAGTGTTTCAGCAGATGAACCTGATCCCATGAGAGAGGATCTGATTACATGTTAAGAAAGAAAGGAAGAAAGTGAGAGGGAGGAAGGGAAGGAAGGAGGGAAGGAGGGGACTTGACTTATTTAAGCAGCTGCAAATCTAAAATATTTTGATGGCACTATCTAAACTTATGTTTTGCCTCTATTTTCATTACTACTTGAAAGAAAGATGTAAAAGATGCAAAAGATGTAAAAGATCTGTTAAGTAAATGTGACTAGAGTTTAAAAGCCACCAAGCAATTAGTGTGCAAAATTAAAATTAAAAGCTCTGAATCCCTGCCACTGATGTACAGCCAGATCATGACTGGGTCTATCAGCTTGAATTCCTCAATCTGAACAGAGTTGCAACACATGGTTTTATAGTTTCTCATGCCTCAGCAAAACCTGGTTTTGAACCATTACCAGAATGGTCTCTTGGGCCCCTTGCTGATGTATTCACACCCTAAATGTATTCTTCAGAATGTCCTTTTCAAAAGCCTCTGTTTTACCAGTCACAGATGGGAATGACTTTTTAATTCAACTCCGTGTTTATAATATAAAAATAACAGCAACTGGTAAATATTTTTGTTGCTATTAACAAGCAGTAATGACTTTGGATCCACCGTGCAGCAGATCCCAGTGCAATCCTCTGTACAGATTTTTGTGCTCACAAGGTCTCATTACCAAGTTTTCTTAGTACCTTGTAACAATTTAATGCTCATCTTCACAGCACCCCAGAGGGAGTTTGTCTTCATGACAGTCTTTCTCAAACCTGAGGCAATTAATGAAAGTGAGCTAAAGCAGTGCAAGAGCACAGCAAAGCCAAAGCTCTTTCCCCCCCACGGAGCAGCCTGACTCAACTGAGCCCTCTGATATGACCTGGACAAACCTGGCCTGCACAGAACCCAAGTGCCAGACTTGGCTTTGTTACTATTCATCATTCTTGGCAGTTTTAACCAGAGGAAAATACTACAAAGCTGTCGGTTTTTGAAAGGATTCCCATTAAGAACAGCACAACCTCCCCCAATGAGACGCTCAGCTCCTCTGCTCTCTGTGCTGTCCTGGCTGTGATGGCAGCTTGGAGCACAGAGCACTGAGCTAGCTGGGCGTTACCTGTGCTGGTTCACAACCCAAACACTGCCCGCTGGGAGAGGGAGTTATGACAATGCAGTTGTGATTTTATAGTAGGCAAATAAAAAATGCCCTAAAACCTTGCCTGAGCTTGCACAGATGGAGCATCATTTAACACATATCGAGGCTTAACCTTAAAGTGGGTCAGCCTCTGCACAGCTCTCCTTCCCACCCAAGCAAATTCCCACCAGCAAATCATCTCCCTGCCTCATTTCAGTTCTTTCTCTTAATGCTACTGGTTAACAGCAATGACAAATTTACATCATGCAATTAAAAGAATGAAAGGAAAAACATTGTTTCCAAGCACCTAATGCACTGAAGTACCACCCATTTGGTGTCACCTGATATAGGGATAGAAAGGCAAAAGCTACTGTTTAAAACATTAGTGTGGGTGACCACTTCTAGCAAGTAGAAGGCAATTTATGCAGTAGGGTGTAAAAGAAAAGTAGATGCAAAAAAAAAAAAAAAAAAAAAAAAAAAAAAAAAAAAAAAAAAAAAAAAAAAAAAAAAAA
>JAYDZK010000039.1:408511-421185 GCA_034509185.1 Euphonia xanthogaster | reverse complement strand
CCCAAGGAGGGGCCATGTAAAATAGCTCCTGGAATATGTAAATTAGTTTATGGGTATGCATAAGGGTCTATGAATATACATGTCTGATGTAAGGGACAAGGTATGTAAGGGGTATCCCCAAAGGTGAAGGTGTGCTCTTGGTGAGTGCCAAGATACACCTGGGTGTAATAACCTTTGCCCTATGGTCCGTGTCTCCTATTGTCCTTTATCAAACTTTTAAATTTTTACAGGAGAGTGAACGTGTTTTTCACATAGGAGAAGCTGTAAAACAGAATGATTTGGTTATGGCTGAGTTCATTGCAGCGGGGCTTCTTCTAGATTTTGAACCAATAAATGCTTTAGATGGTAATAATGCACCTGAATCATATTTTAACATGTGTGAATTAGATGAAGATATAAAAAGACTTTGGTGAGATTAAGCAAAGGTTGTGAGAACTTATCATATTTATAGAGAAAAAGTGGTTTTTGCCTTTTCCCCTTTCCTATTTTTATTATTCACCACTGCCCATAAAAATGGCTTGAGCTACACTTCAGGCATTCAGAATGCTTGGCAGTGCAAAGAAGTGTCCAGACAAAAAAGGAAAATGTGAATCATAAAGATGAGAGAGAGCTTCAAAAAGTGAGTTTTTTTAAAGCTTCCGCAACAATAAAATGTGCAGAAAAGCTCTCAAATCAGCACAATGAGTGTGTCCAGCACTAAGATAAATTTGCTGAAAGAAAGTGATTCTGAAACATGAGTTAGAGATGCAGCACAACATATTGGGGAACCACCCCTCCAGGAATGAGAAGGGCAGAGCAGTGCTGCTCAGAGCACTGAGCATGCCACTGCCAAGCTCAGCTGTTGCTGAGAAATACCTGTTAGACTGCAAGAATCCGTTTAACCAAAATTTTGAAGAAGACCTGTTATCTTATGAAGTTGACACTGAATGGATTACCACACTAAGTTTTGAAATACGTGTTCTGGAAGCAATTTAAAGCTCATTAGAAATAAGTGTGTCTGGTCACTGGAAAATGCGCTAAAATTTAATCCACATCCAAATGCTACCTGAGCTGTGAGCACAGGAAATTGTTTTGTGCTACTGTGGCTAACCTCCTTGCTGACCCTTAGCAGTAACTGCTACAGCAGCTGAAAGCTGAAGCAAAATTAAAAACTTACATCAAAGTATATCATGACAGAATGTAGATAAATAAAAACAGCATATTGAAAATATTATTTTTATGTCAGCCTCTTTAATGAAAGGGAAGAGGTATACTAAAATGTAAAGCAACCACAAAACAAAAAATGAATGGTCACAAGATGCATTGAAACATTATTCCTGTATCACTGGGAGTTCAAAAACACACGGCAAAAAGACCTGTACATACAGAATTAAAAGTGAAATATATTGGGGATGAAGAATGGTGAACTACACTATTCCAACTCCTCTCAATTCTCTCTGCTGTCTACTTTAAATCACTATCGCTCCCTCCGACCGGCTCCAGCCGTAATGGACAAGACACAACAGCCCTTGCCAAGAAGCTGTGGAGCCCCAACAAGGATAATTGCCTGACTAAGTGCATCCTATGCCAGGCTTCCCATCTTCTGGGCAGATCACATTAGCAAAGGCATCTCAGAGCTGTCTGCAGCACAGGATCAGTGATAAATGAGCAGCAGGAGAGGACACACCAGCACTCCCCCACAGCTGGATCTGTGCGGCACAACTCAGCACGCACCGAGGTGCTCCTCTTCAAAGCTACAGAAAAATTCATCTTTTGAATTTTACTTCCTGACAACTGAACATACGTGCATATCTTAAAAACAGGCATTTGGGGATGTTTTCTGCTTTGCACTCAAACACATGAAATCACTATATGCCAGTCTAGGGAAGAAAGAGTCTCTGCTCCAGTCTAATATTAAAGATTTCAGCATCCAGACTCACAAGCTTTTGTGTACGTTCACCCTCCCCAAACAGTTCTACCCTTTTTTTCCCCTTCTCTCTTCAGCCCAAGCACAGACCTTACAGCTCTTAGAGAAATGAAATGGAGGGATCATTCAGATACAGATAGACATCACAAACTTGGGTTAAGCTGAAGATAGATAGAAAGAAAGCAACACACTGGATGACCAATATTTGTTTCAGAGTAATTTCCCCAGTTATTTCCTGCACACAACAGTACAGGGCCCACACAGAACAAAGCCACATATACATTTTAGCTGATTTGCATCACCTGAAGAAGGCCATATGTGTGAAGTATCTCTGTGTTACCTAAAACTGCCTTGATTGGTGTAGTCCAGGCTCAGGAAGAATGCACATGATGTTGGCAATGACCAC
The DNA here is from genome assembly GCA_034509185.1 of Euphonia xanthogaster. NCBI lineage: Eukaryota > Metazoa > Chordata > Aves > Passeriformes > Fringillidae > Euphonia > Euphonia xanthogaster. The sequence continues at coordinate 418,873 of JAYDZK010000039.1, read as the reverse complement.
TGTGGGTAAGAAGAATCACCTGATGCACCTCACTTCAGTCACTAATTCCTTGTCAAATTGTTGACTGGACAGAGGTGTATCTCAGATCCCATTTTTATGTATCTGTAGGTTTATATAGAAAGAAAACTGCTAGCTAACCTAGACTTACCCAGAAATTTTTGTGTTTCATTTGGTGCAAATGAAATTCCTGAAAACAATACCTTTACATGCATTTTCTGTATATCATTGCATATGAAGGAGGAAAAATCCTGTTCTAAAACGAATTTAAATTTCACTTACCAATGGAAGCACAATACAATGAAGCCATATTTTTGTTTATTACTTTATGTTCTGTTCTTCTCAGAACAAGGAGCAGCCAGGCTGAGCTGTACTGTCTGTAGAGGGGAACCAAGTCTTTCCCTACAGAGCCAGAGACAGAAACTCTCAGCGCCAAGGGCACGGGAGGGAGGAGAGGGGAGAGGACCCACTGCTGGAAGCCAGGTGCTCAGGCAGGGGTTTGCCAGGGCTCCAGGTGGTGGAAAATAGAACTTCCTAGGGATGAGAGGAGCCTGGGCAGAGTTTATGGCAATCCTCTCAGTCAGTGGATTAATTGAGACAGAGACCGAAAGGAAGCGCCTTCCTGCAAAGGACATTGTGAGGAAAGAAGGAGATGCTCACTTCTATTTCCCCCCTCTGCTTCATGCCATCATCTTGTGTTTCTCCCAGTTTAAAAAGGAAATTATTAGCATATAAATTTCAGTCAAATCTATCCTGAGTTAAAACGTGTCTGTGATCAGCTCTCCATAAGCTGCAGGCACATACAAGAGGTCTGGCTGACTTGGTAAGATAAATGAACACATTCTATCTGGTGTCATCTCCTGACATTTGCTGTGCATCTCCTATTTTTTTCTAATACTTCAGTCATAAAATTATGCTGAGTGAGAGAATCTCAACTGTTTTTGTGATTTTAAGTTACTTGGAAGAATGGTAGAGAAGAAAACTTGAAAACTGAGTCCCAGGATTGGAAGGTATGTGTGAGTTTATGCTTTTATCTGAATCACACAATTTTTCAGAATTGGAAAATTCAGGGTCTGGAAACATTGTTCAAGAACGCAAAGTGAATTTTATCACTTGGTTTACTTGTTTGTTTTTCCCCAGATGTCTGCCAAGATTACACAGGCTTAAAAGACAAATACACTTTGAAAGATCATAGAGTATTATGGATTACAGTTTCCCTTAAAAATAAAATTATTAAGATTTTCAGGAAGGCATTGGAAAATAATGCAGAATTCCTTTATCTCAGTACTTTTATAGGAATTTGTAAGTTCAAAAGATCGTACTTCATTAATGAAGCACATTTCCAGAAGTTGCATCTTCCTGTACACTGGAACAGAAATCTCAGAAACTACCACTTGGTGACAAAAGCTAAAAATGCTAACAGCCATTATTCAGTGCTGATCAGTTGTAATATCTTGAAATATTTATAGTGGGCAGGGAAACCTTCCCAGAGCAGTGTGAAATGGGGCTGAGTGGAGCTCACTCCAGTGCCCAGAGCCCAGCAGGCTGATGGCCAGGCTGTGCTGTCCAGCTGTGCCAGCTGTCCCAGCTGCATCCTGTGAAATCCCTGCTCCCACATGGGCAGGGCTCATGTGCGAATAAATCCTGGGGTGAATTCCCAAGAGTGGGCTCTGCCCAGAATAAATCCTGGCAGTCACTCACCCAAAAGAAAACCTGAACAGCTCCTCTTAAGTCACACCTAAGTACTGGAGGGATCACTGATGGGACCCTGATGTTCACATGCATGTGCTTTAAAGCAAAATAAACCCCACAGACACTGGGGGAGGCTCTATCCCACATCTCCATTTTTTCTCTGCTTTTAGCTGATGGGTAATTTTAAATGTTTCTTCTGGAGGAGATTAAGTACAGTACTCCTCTTAAACCTGTGCTGGGTGAAATGTCATCCTTCCCTAGGAAAGCAGTTATGAAACACATGGAAGAGAGCACAGGAGAAAGCTCTTGGGGGCAGAAGATACCCCTGCCCCCAGGGGTACGTACTGCAGGGGATGTACTCAGCGACCCTTAGCAGGTCCCTCCCAGCCAGCCCAGTCTGTGATTCTCTGCTCGCCTCCCCTTTTCTGTGGTGCACACCTCTGAGGAGATGCCACACAGCCCTAAGGATCTCTCCCATAATTTAGCAAAGAGGGTGATCAGACTTTGGACATAGCTCCCACAGGCCCCACGGCTCTACTGCTCAGTTTTTACTCCCAGATCTGCACTGGGCTCAGATTCCCTTTCACACTGCACAATTAAATCCCAGCGTGAGTCAGAAAATGCTGTCTGGTCCTTATGTGTAAGAGCTACCAATACCTTAGGGCTGGGAATTTTATCAACTGCATACACACCATAAAAGCTGCAATTGAAAACAGAAGGTTTCTTTACAAAGGTTTTTGGGGATTTTTTTAGGCATGAATTAGGAATGAAGCAGGTTGGAAAAAACTCGTGCGGTTTACTCAGCAAGGTTTAGAAACTTGATGCCAACAACTGAGCTGAATGGATGCCCAATAATATGGTTATGTTTTTCCTAAGTGCAGAAACGATGGTGAAAGCTGATGGAAATAAATTAAAATAAAAAATTAAAAAGGAAAAAATGATTGCAGTGGGATCAGGTACCATAAGACAAATAGGGCTGACTCATCATCATGACAGCACTTTATATTTTTTTAGATCAGCTAAAGATTTGCCTTTTATCTTTCACATTTTCAAAGCTTATTTTTATTTTGCTTAATCATTTTAACAAATTTACTTAAGAACACAGCTGAAAAATTTTGGTCACTTACAACATAGTGCATTTGCAAAAGAAACAAAAATTATTTTGCAACAGCTGAAAGTTACTTGTGCATTTTTTTTTTATTGCTACAAATAAATGCTTTAGGCGTTGCACAGATACTGTTTCCATGTCCAACAGATCAAATGCAACATCACATACAAAGTTTTTTATAAAGCCAGCCATGTAATAAACAATTTCCAGACCCAAAAATCAGTCTGAATTCAGTAAAAGCAAATTTGATGGGCCAATTTTCTTTCTTTAAATGAAACAAGCCATCAATGGCTTTTCCAGTTTATACGAACTACAAATGAGGTTGGTTTCTCTACAAAAACTTGATAATGTTCCTTTCTAAATATTGAGAAAGCAAAATCATCTGCAATGTCAGTTGGGGTGTAATACCAACTGCTAGTGTCAGAGACCTGTTGCAGTTGCAGGCGTGAGTGGGAGTAGTAAAATGGAGCAACTTACTATAAGCACTTTTAATAGTGCTCTAGGGTAGAGCTGTTATGGTCCTATTATGTTTTGGAAGTGCTGGAATATAATTTGAATCCATAAAATCATTCCACACCTATCAATCAGCCTGGACCAAACACCACACAAATGGGTGCATCTTTGCTGGAACACATCTGGAACACATCTGCAGCTGCCAGAGAGCCTTGGGTTAAGGGGACACGAGCAGCCCTGGGTTAAGGGGACACGAGCAGCCCTGGTACGGGAGCAAACCCCAGGCCAGGGGTCGAGAGCTCCCAAGGCCTGAGCCCTGCACTGATAAGGTGGCTCTGGCTGCAGCACCTCCCAGTCCTGAGGGGGATTCCCCAAATCCAGCCCTGCTCAGCAGGAACAACTCACAGGATTTTTACATCACAAGCCAGGCAAAGGGCTGCAAACTGCAGAGGAACCATTAATGAATACCTGCCAATGGACAGATCACTTTACTGGCTTCTCTGAAGAGAAGAATTCTGTTTGGAGATGATCCATCAACACTTAAATGCTGTGATCTAAAAAATAACAGAAAAATATTCAGATCTTCATCAGACCTGAACACAGCAATGGATTCACTTCTAAAAGAAAGAAAGAAAGAAACAAACACACACATTTGCTGATTACAGAGTACAATTAAATGGATTTACATATATATATATAGGGAGGGTTTCACACTTCCAGGCCATGCAGCCCCAGTTCTGCTGTGGTTTGACTCCATTCTGGGGTGGAGATGAAGCCCAGCCACAGCCCTGCCAACCAACAGCAGCACTGCATGGACAGATGGACAGACAGACGAACAGACAGATGGACGGACGGATGGACAGACTGCTGTTGCCTGAGGCAGCTCCACACTGCTGCATCCTGCAGCCACCTGCCCCAGGCTCTGCAGCTGAGCTATAGAGGGGAAGAGGCTGACGTGAGAAATGCACTTCAGACCTCGCTTCTCTCTTCTTTATGGAGTTCCTCACATTTTGAATCCAACAAATGAGTTAAGCACACCATGGAGAGCTGTCCAGTAATAAACTGGGATTTAAATTCAAATCTCACTTACCCAAGATATTCTCAAAGGGCACAGATGACCCACGCCATCTCATACCTCTGAAAGCTCACTAATGGCAGCTCCATTTTTACCTAGGTAGACTTCCAATATAGCTCACTCTCAAGAGAGGATGGTCAATTCTCCAAATGCAGCAGATGCCAGGTAAGCTACAGAAAGGAGCTGTGTTACTAGCTCTCCTAAGTCATGCCCATTCCTCAGCCTTCTGAGCACTGCAGGGGGAGGCTGCCACGCTGCACAGCCTCACTATGGAACTTCATGGGATAGAAAGCAATCACCTTTTCAGATTTCATGGCAAGGAAGTAAATTGACAGCCAAACCCTCCAAGCAAAATGTAAGCCAGCAGCAAAGGCTGCTGATACATCCAGGATACGTCTTAATTCAGAAACTTGAAGCATCGAGTCCATATTCATTGACCAGGAAAGACTGGAAACTGCAATCAGATTTTATAAAAGCCAGGGTCAACAGAAAGGCTTTGGCAATTTATTGCTTCTTTTATAAATTCAATAAGATGGAATAAATTGGTTTTAAGCAGAGTATTATTTTTAAATGTTTCTAACCACAAGCTTCAAGGAATCTGGCTGAGGCATGAACTTAACCTGAGCAGTCAGTTCAAGCTCAAAGGAATTCAAGCTGCAAAAAACAATGCTGAGGTTTAAGTCCCTGTAAGTGGGCAACAACTGAGATTACAAAGAGATTACTGCTTCATGAGAAATGCATTCTCTTCTTGTGATTAGGAAACTTCAGTCTCCGCAGCAGTTTGGCTCTTTCAAGCTTGTACCTTATCCTGAATAGTTAAAACACACAAAAGTTTACTTCTTCAGAATCAGAATAATGTTGAAGAAGCCATCTTACTGCTGTTCATGGTTTTATTTGGTTAAGAAATATGATATGAATTTGGATAAATATGTAACACCGTCAGTTTGGTGAAAAGATTGTCCTGCTTGTCCCAGTAATCCACAATTGGAGCAGCACAGGATCAGCCAGCCCAATATCCAGCTCAAACTGCAACTTTTAAATGAGCACGAGATGAACCCCGTCCCTGGCAGGTCATTTTTCTGTGAGCTCAGTGTCTGTGTCTGCAGACACAGGTATTTTCCATAGGCAGCTTCATGCACTCATCCGCAGACATCAGGTGTGATTGAGCTGACTGCAGCTCTGAGTAAACCTAATGATTTCATTCTTCCAACCCATTTTCTTATTGCTACCTCTTTCTTTTAGAGAGAACAGAAATCTTTAAACCCAAGCATCAGCTGGGAGGAGCACAGGAAAAGACTGCTCTGGGTTCCCACCTAACTAAGAAACACTGAGTGAAAAGAACTAAGAGGTGGATATTTCCCTGAACTCATAACTGAATTTGCATGGATGTATCTGACTCCAGACTAAGGACCTTAGACTGCATTCTGGTATTAGTATGGAAAAAACAGATTAAACACTCAACATCTTACCCAGGCAGCCTGGAGATAGACTAAAATACCTAAGGAGAATCACCACTGTTAGGGAAAACCAGGTTTTGCCTGTCTGCCTGTGGGTACTCAGGGTTTGCCAAGGCCACACCTGCTCATTCAGACCTGACCAACAAACTACAGAGCCCACATGTTCTGAAAACGAAAGACAAATAAACTTTCCCAAGCTGTGGTACTGCAATCGTCATTGACAGCTTGACATATCAATATTTCAGGAAGAATAAATGACTTTCATATCCAGGGGTTTGGTTTTCTTGGTTTGCTTTGGTTGTTTGTGTGTTTGGTTTTTTTTTTTAATTGTTCATTACTGGATACTTGGGAAGATGCTACATTTAACACCTGAAGCTGCTTAAAATATTTGGAAATATTTTAATGAAGTCTTTTGAGAGATCACCTAACAGAGCTTAAAAACAAATTTTACTATTATTATAAATATTTTCTCTTCATCCCTTGCCAGAGGAAAACTATAAATCTTGTCTCAGCTGAATGAACACCATTTATCATATTCATTTTCTTGTCAATACAATTATGAAAAGCCTTTGGCCTTTTTCCAAGGAGCCTGATTTGCTGGAGAAACTCAATTAGTATAAGCAAGGAGCAGCCCTGTTTGACAGCCCAGCACAGCCCTGGTGTACCTGCAGTGCTCCTCTGAATCAGGAGCTGGACAACTCCATGCTGGTGCTAAAATACAACAGTGCCCTGCCTTCCCTCTCTCTTCCCTGGACCAAAAGGACTTGCAAGAAATTATTTCTGCTCATTTTTGCCATCTACTGGACAAAGCTTAAATCCCAAACACTGTGATGAGGTGAGAGATTACCCAGTGTCATTTGTTTTCTTACAGACAGGCCTTAGACCCAAAGTATTTCCTACAATCACTTGAAAAGTTTATCAAGACATTCTTCTAACAATGATTTATAAGCGACTTTTTCTGCTAGTACTCAATACAGAATAAACATCACCTTAAGATATATTAAAAGCTTAGTCTTTTATCTCTTGCCTCTTTGTATTGTTTATTAATTGAACAAATGTAAATAAACAGACATTTTTTATAATAGTCTGTGTTTTCCATTTTCAGTATTGAAATACTGGGGCTTCAAACATAACAGAATAACAACTCTTTGTAAAACAGTTTTTCTTTGCTATTAAGCACATTTTCTGATGATATATTTTGAAACTAAAAAAGAAATATGCTAATATCAAAGGATATTTAAACTTGATACAATAAAATTGGTACCTGACCCTCCCTTCTTTTCCCATTTACCTTTTTGTTTTAACTACAGCAAATAAGAGTTGTGATCATAGCAGCTCATTGTGCTGTAATGCTTGGGATCAATACCTGGATGCAGCTGGACTTGTCTGAATGAGGAGAAATCCACTGAAGAGAAGCATGCACTTCTCCTTTACAGCTGAAGGGGATGAAGAAAAACATTTTGAACCTGTGCAAGGGAAAAGAAACTGGGAAGGCCTGAGCCTTGAATTCCACACAAAGCTACATGTCCACATGGTTTTACTGAGAATACAGAATACTGAAATCCAAAAGTTGGATTCTGTTTTTATTTGTTTGAAATGAACTTAATCCATGAAGTGGAAGGAATAAATTAATTTTTAAAAATCGAGAAAGGGTCCTGAGGACTGTATGTCCTGGAGCCTTCCATAGAAAGCCATCTCCATGGATGCATGCCTTTCTTTCCAGAGGAGCAGAGGTAAGATGCTGTTACTCCTCCCACAGCTGGAGGTTTGCAGTTCTGCACAGGAGCATGACACATGTACACAAGGCAAAACAAAGTCAAACCAATCTGGAATGGAAGCAGCACTGATCTGCTTTTACACATATTCCTGATTTTATTGAGTTTTAGGGTAACACAAGCACAAATAGCACTACCAAAGTTAAATGTACCCAATGGTGCCCACTAGGAAATGAGATGCTAATTCACAGTCTGGCCTCAGGAGTTGGGTGGCTTGTTGTTGTTTTTGTTGTTGTGGGATTTTCCCCCCTCCAGTCTTCTAAAACTGAAAATAAGGGATGCTTTCCACTGATTTTAGGAGAAATAAAGATCACACTGCTTTCTGTTTTGGATTTACTTTCTTACTACTGAGCCTGCACAGACAAAATCCCTGCAGGCTTGTAAGGGTCTTAAGCAGGGATTTTCTGAGTGGTCATCAGGATCCTACTCCCCAGCACCCGGGGATGGCAGGGGCTCAGATCATCAGGGGCTCTTGTACAGCCTGGCAGTCCTGAAAGGATAATTCCCTACTTGTGATTTGATATTTATGCATTTTCCTTTCTTAACCAAGAAGATTATTAGTGAAGAGTAGAGCTTCAAATTGACTTAAAATAGAAATAGTTTTTAAAGCTTGGTTTCTTGAAGATCAGGTAATTGTTCTTAAATGTTTTTTTTTTGTCCATAAAACAAATACATAGTCAATTTTCATAGTTTTGTGAGATCTAAATTATAAACCAAGTATTTTCATAATGCCTTTCTACATATTCCAGCTGTTTATTTCCATCATGGCCGTGTGCCTGAGAAAGAGCTACAGCTACTGTATTTATAAAAATACAAAGCATTTCTCTGTAGGGTTAAGAAAATGCCTAGGGGCAATATTGTATGTGCTAGTTTAAAAATGCACACAATATTTAAAGCAAGCAGAGTTCATTATCAATACTTATTGAAGAAAACTACAATGTAAAGGTTTTGATTTTGTTTGTGAAAGTCCATTTTCTTCTGGATCAAGACAACTGCAGGTGTTGTGATATTAATAAACTTGACATAAATAGAAAGTAACTGACTAAATTAAAGACATGATTCATACCAGATAAAGAAATCTCCCCAGACAGCACTTGTATGGTATTTTTTAAGCACTTTTGTTGTTAAACCAAATGTAGGTACGTTGTGTTTGGAATAAAAGACACGGGTTTGGAGTTTTTTCTTTCTATGACAACATTAGGGATGTACAAAGGGAAGGAAGCGCCTCGGATGTGTTCTAGGCTGGCGATGCGGCAGCGAGGAAAGTGCCCTGCCCCTACCATTCCCTGTCCCTGCCCTCCCTGCCCTGTCCCGCCCCGTCCTGTCCCAGCCCTGCCCTGCTATTCCCCGTCCCTGTCCCTGCCCTTCCCTGTCCCGTCCCTGTCCCAGCCCTTCCCTGTCCCTGTCGCATCCCTGCCCTGTCCCTGTCCCTGTCCCTGCTCTTCCCTGCCCTTCCCTGCCCTGTCCCTGTCCCTGTCCCAGCCCTTCCCTGCCATTCCCCGTCCCTGTCCCAGCCCTTCCCTGCCATTCCCCGTCCCTGTCCCAGCCCTCCCAGCCCTTGCGGGGCTCCCGCGCTGCTCCCGCCCCGCGGGGCCGCTCCGGGCGGGGCCGCTCCGTGCCCAGCGCCGCTGCCAGAGGGAGCAGACTCCCTGATTGATTTTCAGGTTAGCGCTGAGCAGATGGAGCAATAATCAGCCAATAATGGGCACATATCTGATTTTGATTCATTAGCTTAAATGTCTTGCTCAAATCTGCTTTTTTTTTTTTTTTCTTCAGAAAAAACACAAAGATCCTCGGATAAAAAAAGACTTCCACAAGTTTTCTAGTGCTGACATTAGGAAAATGCTTAGGAAATGCTTTGGATTATTCAATATGCTCTCACAATGAATAATGCAAATTAAAACATTATATATGAATACTATGTATTAACGTTTAAAAGTGCTTCCTGTATTAATATATTTAAAGGGATAATAACAATAAAATGTTAATTTAAGCTTGTAATATTTTGAATGGTGTAAGACTAACTGATACTCATAACAAGCTCCAATTAAGGCTGCATTGAGACTCCCATTGTACTGTTATTTTAACATATCTTTTGTTGTTTTCTTGGGGTTTTTAAAAGTAATTTTCCAAGCAAGTTTCTTCAAAAAAATGACTTCTCACTGTAGAGGAAACAATGCAAGTCTCTGCCTTTGTCAAGATTAGTTCTGGGATGCACTTTTTCCCCTTTAATGACTGAAGTGTGACTGCATAATCCTACCTGCTCCCATGCAGACCACACTGTATGCCGATAATTAGCACCTACCAAAGGGATGTTTGCAGGATAATTAATAGACATCAATAAGAAACACCAGTGAATGAAAAATATTTTAACAACATAAACAAACTTTTTTATTTACTCACACATAAGTATTCTTCTCTAAATTGCAGGTGGGATTGTACTTCTTTTCTTTTTACAAAAAAAGGTAACCCTTCTACGGAGTCTGGGAAAAAAACCAATCAGAGAACCATGGCAAAAAGTAAGGAGTTCCCTTTTAAAAAGCAGGGTTTTCAGTAATGTGCTGCTTGGTGCTACCACTGCAATATTTATAGTGTTGATAAATACAAAAGATAAGAGTCACATATTCGTTTTACTTGATCACATAAAGAACAAATTATGTCTGATGCCTTGTAAACTGTTGCACGTGGCACAGACCAGGGCTAATTTCTACTTTTCACATACAGACTCATCAGCCTGGCTGACCTGGGTGGCATAGACATAGATTTATCCCAGGACAAATGGAGTTCTTTACCAAAGACTACTGA
>JAYDZK010000039.1:378511-403511 GCA_034509185.1 Euphonia xanthogaster | reverse complement strand
CAGGAAATTCTCAAACTCATCTTCCCCTACAGTAGAAGAAACCAGAACAAACCAGCAAAGGCCTCATCTTTGCACCTGTTCAGAAGGGTCAGGCTCTGAGGCTCTCACAGAAAAATCTCACATTGTGGGAACTTCATGGGACCTACAGGAACAAAAACCTGAGCTAGGACACATTTTTACTGAGCTGCAGAGACCACAAATCATTGATTTCAAATGGCTTGCATCTAAGACTGGCTCATGTCCACATTTCCTTTTGATATTTCCTCTGTTAACCTTTCTCCTTTTGATATTTCCTCTGTTAACCTGCAGCATTTGTTTGCTGCCCTACAAGAATATTCACATAAGAAAATCAAGATTCAACAGTTGAAAAATGGTAAATTTAAAACTACAATAATAAAATAGATGCTTTCATGTGTGTAGTTTATGATATTTAAATACACGTGTAGTTTATGATATTTAAATAGTAATATTTTATGTTCATATACTGTTTTTCCTGCCTCTACGTATTTGGGATAAAGGATGAAGCTGCCCTGGAAATTAACCTGGGCTGTGTTGGGATTATGTGTGACACTGCCTCACTTGTTTCAGAATATGTGAGTTTAGGAGACACAAGATGCTGTGAGAAGGGAAAGAGATCAACAGCTGAAAGGTATCCTGGAAGTCTGGATTGATTTTGTTTTGTTGTGATCCCAAACAAGTAACTGGGGGCAACTCTTTAGAAATGGCAATCTGCACAAGGGTCAGCCCTCACCTACTCATCTTTAGGCCCTAATGAGGGTAGCAGGCTTCTCCCATGTTCATTCCCCTTGAGACTAATTCAGACTAGGAATTTAATTTATGTTCTTTAAAGGGCTCTTGGCTATAGGGCTTCTCTCCCTTCTCTCTTCATGGGCAAACTCTGGGAAGCAAAGTGACAGTGGAGTTAGGAGGAGTCTTTTGTGTGTTAAACTGGTTGTGCAGAGTTAGTGTGAGCTTTACAGTTCAGTTCCTACACCTCACACAGCCATCTGGAACACAGGCCTAATTCCAGCCCCTTACCTTCAGGGATACTGCCCAGACCAGATCACTCACCCCAGTGCAACAGTAAGAATGACAAAAAAGGCCTAAAAGAAAGAAATGCCAGAAGAGCAGTCACAGGGACTGACAAATTCAGACAACACCCCGTGAAAAAAAAAATCATAGTAGCTTTTCTTGAAGCTGGGATGACGCATCTTCTGAACTGAAAGAGTCAAATATCCTCTGAGAGAAGTAATTGTGATCCTGCAATTAAAACTGCTCTGTAACAATGCCAATATTTACAGTTGCAGTGGCAGTCCAAGCCCTGCCATTTCCTCAGTCCCAAATACCCAGCTCTGTACCCTGAACTGCTCTGCTCTAATAAAGGGCTTTCCAGATTTTTCTAAAAGCAAAGGAAATACATTCAATAACTTACTGCTGCTCACTGGTCAGCTCAGTTACAGAGCCTTCAAAGTACAGTCTGTGCTCAAGGACTTTCTTAACCTACTGAAGGGTCTGCCCAAATCCATGAGCTGCATCCTCACCTGCATCAAACCCCAGAGCAAGAGGGGCTTTGTGCTGGATTCCAAAACTGCTGCTGGCAGCAAAGGGTCTGATGGACTTCGGGCAAACCCAATCTGAATTTCATGTAGAAATATATACAATAGAGATATTCCTCAGACCATTAAAGACTGTAATCTGTTATTAATTAAAGCAATTACGTTTCATGGTATATATTCTAGTCACAAAAGAGACACATGAACCCAATTACTTTTATCTCACTTGTTTCGGTTACAAGAGATAAAAATACATCCCATCCATACTAAGCCATGTCAAACACTTCACCAAAGCTGAAACAGAGCCGTGGAGGTTGATCACTTTGACTCCAACAAGGTCTTTGGCACTGTGTCCCAGAACAGCCTGAACTCACAGATGCTCCACAAACCCCCAGCACACTCACTGCTGTCACTAGGCTTTTCTGAGTGCTTTCACTGTGCCATCTCTGCACATCACTGACCAAAGACTTTGCTAGCTTTTATAAGAATAAACAGTTTTCCTTTTAATTTAAAGTAGATTAAACTCTTTTTGAAACAGGTAACATTGTAAGAATAGTTTTTATAGCAGTCTGCTATTGCAAAATCTCCTAATTTAAAGTGTTCTCTGTCAATTTATAACATCCAAGATGGGATTACCTTGTTTTATTTTGCAAAGCTTCATAGTTGGTTCCCCCCAGTTATAGGGCAGAGTCTTTAATAACATGAGGCTAGCAAACACAGGGACAGAGAACATTTGAGAAACTAAAATTACTTTACCCCAAGTTACCATACACAATAATCATAAAACTGCAGCTATTTTGCTACAAAAACATAGAGTGGAAAAGTCAATTATCAGAAAGAACTAAACATGTATGAGAGAGCACTCGGCTTCACAAACATAAAGGAATGACTAACATATTCCATTATGTAAATGAATTCAAAGATATTTCACAACTGATCAGCTAGGAGGGACATAATGATTTATAATTCAAATAACTGAGCTTTGAAATCAAATTGGACTAATATATTTTGAAATATGCAAACCTGGAATAATTGTGAAAGTAATAGAAACCCTGATACCAACCCCAATCATTTGTTGCCTTTGTTGATACCTTCTTATGGCTTTTCTTCTTTTTTTCTGTAGTGCAGTTGCTGAAATTATGGTTTTCTTTTAATTCTACTTTATCCTTTTGAAAAAGATTATAATACACATAAGAAAAGAAAAATACCAACTTCTGAGACTGTGTAAAAGATGATTGGTGTACAGGAAAGTACTGAAATGAAATAAATTATTACTTTAACCTTTCAGAAGAGCCACAATTTAATCTATTTCAAATATTGAAAATTGATCCACTGGATCTAGCATCTTAACAATACACTATTTCTTTCAAAGTAATATGTACTTAAAGCCTTTTAAAAAACCCCAAATATAATGTGAAAAGGCCAAAGTTTGCAATGCCAGGAAGTAGTCATAAACTACTTCATATGTTTGAAATAAAAAGTACTTCAGTATTATTATTAAAAAAAACCCTATTGGTAGAGTTTTTAATAGGAAAAAATACATATCTTTAAAAGCCAAAATGACCAGTGAAATTAGGTTGTACATCATTTTCTTGGAAAAAGGAAAAACAGCCTCGACAGGTGTAATTTATCATTTTTCTGATTTAATACCAAAGAAATATATTAAAATAATAAAAAGAATCCTGAAATCCTCAAAATTTGTAGTGATAAATAGCCCTCCCTGTCTTTATTGCATTATGCCTACTAACAGAAATATTGCATGGTGGATTTCGCCAGACAAGGACGATTATTTTCCAATAAAAAGTTGCATATTAAATTCCAGCACAAAAGTGGGTGTCTAATACTTTTGAAATCTTTTATGGTTTGCCAGGGAACACAATTTTAAACTTAACTAATACAAGCTCAGGGTGAAGTGAAGCAGCATTGAAGCTGCCTGGGCACAACCCCACCCCTCCAAGCAGCAGAGCCACCATTCTCAGAGTTCCTCCTGGAATCATTCTAATGGAACTCATTTGAGGTATTTGTTTCTTCAGCTGATCTCTCTTTCTGCTGGTCTTTCAACACTTTACACTGCTGATAAAGAAATTTATTTATTTAAAAGAAGAGGACAGGGCTGCTGGACATCCTGAGCACACAGAGGGGTCTGAAACCGCTCTCACGACAGTTTTCCAGTTTCTGCAAAGAAAAACCCCCCAGCTTCACCACAATGCCAATCTTCAAGAGAACTTAGGGTATTAAATATCTACTTTTTCATCCTTTCTAGGTCCTGATATTATTACATCTATTTCACAAGCAGAAACCCATTTATTGCAAATATAATGTGAGTAATCTGAAAGCTATCCTGACTTTGCAGCCTTGGAAAGGATTATTTGCACCAACAGTGTATCTTGACCCTACTTCTGGAGAGCTCCTGTGAGAATACATTCCTTTTCAAGCCTCCAGAACACAACAGGAAATGCTGAATGCCTCCTGGCTTTAGCAGCAATGTGAGGTGATTCAGGAAACACAGGAATAACAAGGCAAGCACTCACAGTCAGGGGCTCTGTGCTACATTTCATGGGGATTCTGAAAGTGTTCTGAATCCTACAGAAGCAATAAGTATCCAGTCGAAAGGAGGAGAGAGCTCATTAGTTCCTTCATAAATCTTGTTAATGAAATCAATGTCTCTCATTCTGGTTTTGTTGAATTCCTTAGCAATGTTTCAAGTCCTTTCCAGTCTGATTTCTGTGATGCCATGAGAAAATAAACACATGCATATTTAAAATATCAAGTTAGCTGCTTAATGGTATTTCAAGTCAGCATGTAGAACTACACCTTGTATGGTTTTCATTAAACAAAATTCACTTATAAAATGTGAAAACCCACACTCATCTTTCAACCGAAGGAAATATATTAAAATTATACTTACAATATTAGAGTTCTATGGAGAAATAAAATGATACCAATTGTCATATTCTAGGTGCCTTCCCCTCTGTTTGTGTAACAACCTCCTCTAGAAAATTACTGAAAAGTTGCTTTTGTGAGCCCTGGTGGTTTATTATCTGTCATATACCTTTAAATATTGTGTCATATCAAATGCTGCTACCAAGGGTCGTTTTTTTTCTGTCTTCTTGCTTGACTGACTGAACACTCCAGGAACAAATATTCTTCTGCAGCTTATGGTAAAGGAATATTAATTAGAATAAGCTACAAAAGGTTCCAACAGAGAGCAAGTGAGCATCCAAGACTGGACAAGAGTTTCACAAAAATATCTGGACCCAGATGAAAATGCACATGAAAAGTCATGGTTGTTTCATCGGTGAGACACTGAGGAGACCCGAATCAGGCAATGACAAGACATGTCCAGAGCCTTTCGGTGAAACCCTGCAGCTCCACTGCCTTCTGCAGGCTAAGGGGGAGAGGTGGGGCTGAGACAGGACCCTCCACAGCTGCAGACCTCCAGGGAGCTGGGAGGAACCTCCTGTGCTCACCTGCTCCACCCAACAGGAGGTGAAGAGGTGGCATTGGCCTTCGGATGAAAGTGGTAAACTGCTGCCAGTGAAGTGTAGGAATGTAACTTTTCAAGTGAGGTTACTGAATCCCAGAGCGGGTCAGGCTGAGGGACCCCAGGGCTCAGCTGGTGGCAGCTCCCTGCCCCAGCAGGGCCATCCCAGAGCTCAGGGCACAGCAGGCTGTGCTCCCAGCTCTGCCAGGGCCCCAGGCAGGGACACTCCCCAGCCTCTGCAGCAGCTGCTCAGGGCTGGCACTGCCCAGGGCAGCAGCTCTGCCTCCTGGGCAGGTGGAACTTCTGGGAATCAGTTTGTGCCTATTGCCTCTTGTCCTGTTTTTGACACCAGCGAGCAGAGCTTGGTCCATTCTCTAACACCCTGCATTTGGATACCAGCCTGTTCAAACAAAAGGGCCCCGTGATTTCCTGGCTTGGGAGCCCTGGCACCTACTCCTGACCATGACATCAAACCCACAGAATCACAGAATCAGCTGAGTTGGAAGGGACCACAGGGATCACTGAGTCCAGCTCTCAGCCCTGCACAGAACATCCCCAAAAGTCACATCATGTGACTGAGAGCCTTGTCCAAACACCCCTTGAACTCTGCCAGGATGGTGCTGTGCCCACTGCCCTGGGAGCCAGGTGTGCCCCAAGGTATCAGTGAAATGAGTCAGCCCAGCTTCATCTGCTCCGTTTCCCTGGCTGTGGAAGGTGCACAATCATTCTCACTTTCAGCTGTCACATCTATTGACGACAGACTGTGAAGTGAGATATCATCAGCACCAGCTATTTATACTGTGATGCAGTAGGATTTCAGTTTTGAGAGAAGAGAACCTGAAGAAGAGATGGAAAATGCCTTAAAATCAGCAATGATTATCGATTTTACATATTCACAGGCTAGGGAATGTATACAACACATAAACTATTTTTTTCAGGAAGTTTGACACTCAACACAGTTTCAAGCATCTAAATGTTTAGTATTATAAACTAATAGACACATAACAGTGCCATTACCAAAGCAATTCCTCAATTTAAATTTGTGGACTGACATTGATTTACTTTATAAAATCTCTATGAAGAGCTATATGGGTTCAGATTACCTTAAAGAAATAGCCTGTTCAAACAAGTCCATAATTCACAGTTTATCCCTACTATGGAGAGTTCTGGAGATGTTTATAGTTGCACTAAATCCTTAACAAGTATATACCATACAAAGAAATAGAAAGGAATTTGAACTTCCCAGATTTAACACCAATATCAAAATCATAAAAAGGGTATTTTGCAAAAAATCAGAATCTTTATCCTTCAGTTATGAGACATTTAAAGAAAAACAAGAAGCCATGGTGACAGAAGAGAAAATGAAAACTGAGTCAGGAAGTGTCTTCATCCAACATTGAGAGTGCATTTGTCTGCATCTGTTCTTTTGGTTCAGGGTTGTATTTGGATGCTGAAGGATGGAGCAATACTATAAAAGCTGGATAGTACTCTTGAGTGAACAGAGGCAATTACAGAAATTCCCATTTCTGTTTCAGCCTTGCCAGTATCAGGTAAGATGAAACACACATAAAATATAGTTTTTAAAGAAACATTCGCAAAACTTTATGTAAGTATCTGAGAAAACTTCTAAAGATCTAGAGATCAATCTCATAATATAAAAAGCAGTTTTCCAGTATGCAAGGAAGAGAAGCAAGGAATAAAAGAGCAGAAAAATGTACAGATCTCCGAGAAATCATGGCAAGACAGCTCTTAAATTCAAGGGCCATGTCCCTCTATCTTTGTCACTCAAGTGATTTAGTGATTTAAAAGATGAACTTAAAGTAACAGAGTCAAAGGAGATAACCATGAAGTTTCAGATGAGCCATCCTCTTTCCAGGAGGCCCTGAGCCCCTTTTCTGAAAGGTAATGGCAGGTTCACCATCACAGTGCAGAGGAATTCCAGGAACACAGGAATTTCTGCTCACACATGAGTTGCTGAACCTCCCATGCACAGGGCAGCTGGGAATATGCCAAGGAAGCAGTTGCAAGAATTAAGCTGCTACCAGCCAGAGGAGGTGATGACTGCCATAAAGCACCAAATTTGGCTGAGGTGGCTGTTTTGGGGTTTTGTTTGCCTGTTAAATAATTACAGGAAAGAGTGAAAACCTCTTAAGCTTATCTAAGAATTACATGAATTGAGAATGTAAACTTATGAACAGTCTCGGTCACGAGGTAAGGATATTACAAGTGTAGTTGCATTACAGAAAAGATGGGGAAAAAAACCCTACATTTTAAACAAAACTTTCAAAGTTGCTTAAGGATGTGCTATCCAATTCCCATTACAGTGCGAAGAAAAATGGGTTTCCAAAACCCTTGAAAAGACACTGAAAATCTGTTCCTTATGTGGTGCTGAAATTTCAGTAAAACACAGACAGCAATTTGTTGGCAAGAAAGCTCTGTACAGTCAGGTTTTAATTATTTTTGACAGATTATCGTCACTTACCGTGAAAGCTCTCGGTGGCTCAGACAGCAATGGGATATATACTTTTCATTAGAGCTGGACAAAGGTGAATAGTTAAAAACTGCACATTCCATCATGAGCAAAAGTACTGAATTTTTGTTTCCTGTGATTCAAGGAGCCATTTCAGTGTGAGTGTTCAAAAAAACATTCAGCAATCCACACTGAAAAGTTGTCACATGGAAAATCCCTCTATTGACACATATGTGCATTCACCACAGTGACATCCCACAGCAATGTCTGGACATGCACCTCTTATTCATGTTTCACTTATTTTATCATGACTAAAAATACTAAATACTTGGGAAAACATTTTGTAAATCCACCTCATGATAAATAATTTCAATGTGATTTTGATAATAACTGAAAAAACGCCAGAAGAGGTTCACAAAGGGTAAGGGAAGAAAAGGAAAGGTGATTGCAGCCAAAATAATGACAAGACAATTCTAGCCAAAAGCCCAGGACAGGCTCAAGCAGCAGATGGAACTAAAATTCCTCCAGTCTCAGCATTTCCTTACCTCTGCAGGGAAGAACCAAGGCAGGTGGGCACCCACTGAAAGAAAAACTGGATCTGTAGGGTAAGACAGAAGAGTAGACAAGTGGCTTTCTAAAATACCTGTGGTTAAAACACTCACTACATCCACAGGAGGAACGGGTGAATGGGCTCCCAGTCAGGGATCCTGCCTGCTGCTGCTCCAGATGTGCTAAGAATATTCCCAGTAACAGAGCACCAGGAATGCTGCCAGACTGGATTGCCCCCTCAGACCGTGGGGTTTGGATTATATAGATCAATATGCTGATTTCACACCCAGAATTTCCACCTGGCATGCTACCACTGGGAAGAATGCTACCTCTTTGCCACAAACACAGCAGTGTTTATCCAGGATTCACAGCTGCTTCTTACAGCCACTCAATGAAGTGTCCATGTCAGGTGGTAGCATCCATTCTGTTAAATACAATCTTCAATCTAATCAATTAACAACTCAGAGCTTTATGAAAACACAGTAGTTCACAAGGAAAGAGAAAATAAAACTACAGTGTGTAATCTAAAAAGCACCACTGATTTTTGCTTTTTATGTACCTTGTTTTCTTCTAAAATCTTCCATGTAACAATAAAACCCATTAACACTAAACTCTTTAACATGAAGAAAATAATTTTTTTAATTTAATTTACAGTAATTGTGCAAATACAACCCTATCCAATCAAAACACATGTAGAGCTGCTCATACAACTTGTTAAATGATGCTATTCCTTCAACTGGCAAACATGACGGAGAATTCCTCTCAATGGTAGCAATGAGTAGCAAGAGAAGCAAACTGATGGTATCCAGAGAAGAGTCTCCTGCCTCCTTTTTCCTCAGCTGTTCAAGGTCCACTGCAGTTTGAAACAACCAAACACAACCCAGCCATCACACTCCATGGCATGGGCTGCCCCTCAAAACTCCACAGTAACACCATCAGTATTTTTCCATCCATCACCCTCCATTGACCTGTCTTCAAAGACTGCTCCAGATAAATATCAGGGTTGGATGGGAGGGCTGGATGGGTACTGTTGTTATCCTAAAGCAAGATACAACACTCAGCGTCTGCTTTGAGGAAGTAAAGGGTTTGTGCCTTGTGTTCCACAGATATTTCAGTTGTATCAGAAAATGACCTTGCTTTCATTATTATAAGTCCTGATCAGTACTGTCCCAGCAGGTCACAGCCAGCCTGGTGACACCAGCAGAGAGCTGTGTCCAGCAGGCCAAAGTTTCCTGGGAGTGTTCAAAGGTCCTGTAAGTCAGATTGAGGACAGGAAGCAAATGACCAGACGCAGCATCTCCCTCACTGCCAAATGTAGAGGTGAGACACTTGTTTCTCTTTCTCCAGGCACACATGGGCCACGTTGTCTCCTGGGGACTCCCAGATTTTTTTGTGTATATTCACAGTTTTTCAGAGGGATCATTTTGTTTTGCTTCAAGAGAAAAAAATTATTTTAGATGAAACTCTTTTTGTGTCAGGAGAAACTAGCAAATATCATGAAGGCCATATGTAATAAAAACCAAAATCCTGGTAATTTTGCTGGTAGCCAAGGAAAGCTGCTGTAGCAGAGGCATGAGACACGGTATGTTCTCCAGAGGAATTGTCCAGGAATATTCAGGAATAGAGAGAGTACTGCAGCATTTCTCTGCCAAAATAACACACCATGTTATTCTGCAAATGCCACAGATGTGAAGACAGGTGATGATAATGCCTCTTGTCTCCTTCAGTGTAAGGCCTGAGAATCCTCCTCTGTGAACCTGCATTTTTAAGATAGCAAAATTTGCCAGATCTTGAACAAAAATCAATCCAAGAAAATTTTCCAAAACAATGGAAGATTGGTTTACTTCAGTCAGTTCCCCACTTTGAATTGCTGCAAAACTTTACAGGCAATTCCACACAGGGTGCAGGGAGGAGAAGGGAGGGATGGGGGCTGTTTGTGCCAGTTAGTCATTAAACAGGAGGCTGGGACGTCTCAGCTCTACCCCCCATAGAGCCATTTTGAGAGGGGACACAGGCACTGTGGTGGAAATACTGAGCTGCAGCTGTTCACTTAGAGGCTTGCAGTACCTTCAGAAAGTAAGATACGGGTCCTTCAAAAAATGATTATCCCTTACTTCAAATAGCTCAAATTCACAGAAAACATTTTTCTAGTAAGGAGCAAACTTGACAGCATGTTTAAGACAAAACAAACAACATACACAATAGAACCCAAGTACAAACTTACATTTTTGGTCATAAATGCTTCCAGGACATGGTTGTCACCTTTTATTCCCAAGACTTCAGACATCCTGGCATGCACCTGGAAATTAACATTTCAACAGTAACATACTATAGATACTAACTACCTTCAACATTTTCAATTATTCTAAAACCTTCCCCAATTTGACTGTGCAGGAGGAAAGCACAGACATTAGTGCCTATATATCCAACCTATGGCCTTGCAGGCTGCAGCACTTGTAGGAGATGGCTTGTCCATTCTCTGATGGTGTCCTGGGATGTGGGGACTGAGGTTTTACTTGCTCTTACAAACATTTCTTCCCACAAAGGAGTGCAAATTTTCACATTAACCTCACTTTGTTGTTCTTAGAACAATACAGTATCTATTCAAAAACCTTGTTTATTACAGAAAATTAGAAAGGGGTGGAGAAAACATCTTTGTCAGTCTGTCCTCAGTGGGATGTGATTCAATGCTGTTCTTCAGCTTACAAGTTCTTGCACTGATGGTCATAACATCTGGTAAATTTGGTACTCTTCAGACATTGTTTTGTGTCCTTGAATGGGAGGACAAAGGCTCAGGCAGCCCAATAGCCTGCAGCAGTGTATGTGTCCCTTTATTTCCAGTCCAGGACACCCATTTCAGGGTCGGTCTCCCAGCACCCTGCCAGAGCCAGCTGTGGGTAACTTGCAGCTGCAAATGCACAGGACACAGCAATTCTGTTTTTTCCTTACTGTATAATCTTCATAAAGTTTTCCGGCAGTTTTAGTATCCTCCCATTTAGTTCAGATAAAAGCATTTTGTAGGGTTAAATCAACTTCAGGGACAGAAAGGTGACGATGATGCAAAGCTACTGCCCAAGCCTGTGCCAGCCCCTCCCCGCACTCGCCAGCTGCGCTTCGTGGGTAAAACGCAGGGCCAGCACTCAGGGGTGCCACTGCAGCTACACCAGCCCTTAGGGACACTGTCCCCTTGGGGACACCCCGGGCTGCATGGCCTCTGCCTGCTGATGGATCCCGGCAAGCAGCAGAGGCGCGGAGAGAGCCCCAGCGCCGCTCCCAGCGGTGAGCGCCTGGTGCCATCTACTGCCCGCTCCCTTCCCATCTACTGCCCGATCCCTTCCCACCCGCTGCCCGCTCCCTTCCCATCCCGCTGCCCGATCCCTTCCCATCCCGCTGCCCGCTCCCTTCCCCATCCCGCTGCCCGCTCCCTTCCCCACCCGCTGCCCGCTCCCTTCCCCACCCGCTGCCCGCTCCCTCCCCATCCCGCTGCCCGCTCCCTCCCCACCCGCTGCCCGCTCCCTCCCCACCCGCTGCCCGCTCCTCACCCGCTGCCGCTCCCTCCCCACCCGCTGCCCGCTCCCTTCCCACAGCCCAGCCTCGGCACCTGTGCCACCGCACCCACAGCTGCCCACACCTGCCTCCCTCTGCCCTGATGGAATCCTGGCACTTGCTTTAAAAACCAAATTACCAATGCTCCACCTCTGAGGCAGTTAATAATAACAATAAAAAGAATAATATCAACAATTGTATTTTCACATCCCAAAGACTTTAAATTCTAGCTTACTAAAGTCAGGAGTATGTAAACTTGCAGCTCTAACCAGAAATCGTGCCAAAATCAAGGGTAACTTAATTTGTAAGCTAATTTATCCTTTTATAATTGTATGACTGTAGTTTTTGGTGGTAAAGTCAGTAGTGAAAGGTCAATTAAAAAATGAAAAAATAATACTATATAATACAATCTTTAAATGTTGCAAAATACTATGTTCACCGTGTAAGTGTAAAGTTATTGCTTCCGGTAATTATGCATAGCAAAAATAATATATTGAAATATAAAAATAATACTTTCCAATTAAAAAAAATCCACTCCCTAAACAACTCACAGCTGAAATGCTATAGCAGCTGCAATTTTTGCAATGTTTCAGAATTTTTGTGTTTGGTGTCATGACAAGAAAAAAAGTGGTAGCAAGAAATGCAGAGGCATCAGCAGCTACCCATGTGTGCTCCGAGCCTCCCTTCGTGCTCCAGGAGCCAGCCCGGCTCATTGTGCTCTGCTGTCAAGCTAGGCTCT
This sequence comes from Euphonia xanthogaster, assembly GCA_034509185.1. NCBI lineage: Eukaryota > Metazoa > Chordata > Aves > Passeriformes > Fringillidae > Euphonia > Euphonia xanthogaster. The sequence continues at coordinate 391,170 of JAYDZK010000039.1, read as the reverse complement.
CCCCACATCAGAGTTTAACAAATAAAATACTAAAACAGCAGTCAGTGTTGACAAAGAGCAGTGCTTTAATCCACAATTATCCTTGTAACTCTTACTACTCCTTTTATCATCCATTAGCTTTGATTCCCATTATCCCATCAAGAACTGTGTCAACGCTTTTGTCCCTGGGGATTTCCCACACTACGAGGATCTGACAGACAAGCCTGAGTGCTAAGCAGGATCATTACCTCTTAAATCCACTTATCTGATCCACTGAATAGTAAATTGAAAAGCTCATTAACAGCAACAATCTGATTTGTTTTCACGTGTGACAGGGCCATTCCAAGTCAGCATGAATATAGCCCTCACAATAAAAACTACCCCATCTATAGCATGGCAAATTGTAAGCTAAAATAAATATGATCTTTTAAACGCCTTCTTAAAAATCATTTTCAAAACCCGGACATGCTATTAGCATACAAAAATAGAAAAGTAAACCCCTCCCACCACAGCAATGCAATGCCCCTGGACTTCTAAGCACTATGAAAAATTAATGATAAAGCATCTTGGATGTATAATAAAACAATTCAACAACAAAGGCTGTGCTACATATTCAAAAGGCGGAGAGAAACCCTGCTGAAAGGGGTCGTAAAAAGCTGTGGAGGTGATCTCATCTTCTGCTTAGGTCCTACAGGGAGCCCCGGAGGTAAGGGCAGCAGAGCCACACACCCCGGGGCTCCCTTCACCCCTCCCTGTCCTGCTCCAGCAAGGAGCCCAAGGCTGACACTCCTCCTGCCCTCAGACACTGCCAGCAAAGAGCAGGGAATTAAGTTCCAGTAGGAAAACCTTGGTTCAAGACTCCTGGAAAACAGTGACACAATGAGTCCCACATCCTTATAACTGCAACATTTACAGCTCCAAAAGAGAATTCCTTGTCAGTCCAGAGCTGTGTGACTAAAACATGTATGGCCAACAATGTCAGCCAACAGGAGAACACCATCCCCAGCTCACCTTACACACCTGTGACCGTGAGGGAAACATCCTCACAAGTGGCAGTGTTAGGCTACAACGTTTCAGGAGCTCCACAGCTCCAGGAACCCAGCCAGGGCCTTTGATTCAAGCTGGAGCTGGTGGCACCACTGCCCTCAATCCCCAGTGGCACTGCTGTGCTCAGAGGTGACAGCAGTGGCCATGGCAGCCAAGAGAAAGAACAGACCAGTGAAACACCTTCAATACTGATCAGCAACAATTTCAAACATACTGAACCAAGTGTGAAAGCAAAGGATCCCAGGATGCTTCTTTTTTCTCTTTGTACCTTGGTGGCATCAGGACCCTGAAGGAAGACAGCAGATTCACGAGATCTGGTGCCAGGGAATTTTTAAATTATCCAGGAAATTTTATAGAATCACAGAAAGATTAGGTTTGGAAGGGACTTTAAAGCCCATCCAGTCCCACCCCTTCCATGGGCAGGGACACCTTCCACTATCCCAGGCTGCTCCAAGCCCTTTCCAACCTGGCCTGGGACACTTCCAGGGATCCAGGGGCAGACACAGCTTCTCTGGGCTATCAGTTGTTCAAGTTATATAAACATACACTTCCCAGCTCCTTGAACTCTCCCAAAAGGACTAGAAATAAAACTGTGGAAGCAATGCTTTGTAAAGCAAAATACTTGCACGTAAATACAGACCAAGAAAACAGAAATAATTCAGCAATCACACCAAAACTTTACTTCCTTGTCTTCCCTACTCTTTGGCCTTGGATATGTTTAACTTTGCTTTGCCTTTGGAAGTCTTCTCTTTTTGGCTCTAACAATATAACTCTGAAGAAGCTAATTATATCAATTCTTAAATGTGAAGCAGATTACAGAACTGGGAAGCTCAGAATATGAGTTCCTAAAGGTTGTATGGCTCTGTAATGACAGTCACAGAAATTCAATAACAGCACTGTATGGAATGTACTCAAACACACCCCATGAAACAAATTAAAACAGAGCAATGAATCTCTCACACTGTGCAAATAAGAAAGCACAAGAAAATGTTAGTTTCTACGGTTTTCATAAGGGCTATTATAATGAATTAAGATTTTGGATAATGAATCTTCAGAAAATTACAGTAAAGTTATTACCCGTAGGCACAGCATAAATGCTGCAGATATTATCCCTTCCTTGATGCCCTCCAGGCCTCGCTGCAGAGAACTATCACGGCAACATTAAAGCATTTTGTCATGAGCAGCGAGGGCAAAAGCAGACCTGCACCATGTTTACCCCAGCCTGGCAGAGCTGAAGCACATGGAGCACATGGAGGGGAGCCTGTCTGTCCCCGTGGTGTTTTTGGGAATCCAAACAAAGCAGGGGCAACTGCCATGGGGCTCTACCCCCACTACCCTGACCAACACACCTCCAGCACCCACCAAATCTCCACACTAACTGCAAGTGGCATTCTTGGTATTGTGTGCCAGAACACATTTTATAATTTCCCCTATTTTTTAAATCACACTCATGTATTTGAATTTTCAGCACTTAAAATCTCCATTATTACACAGCAGAAATCCAGCTCCATATTCTGCAGCCAGCTTCAGGAAATGGGAACTGAATCCCCTAATTGGACTATCAGGGTGCCAGATCATTCATCTTTATCTCCTGATCAAACTGAGGGCTTCAAGAGCCCTGGCTTTTATCTCCCCTTCTTAGCAGAGGAAAACCTTGGTCACTTCCACTCCTGACCAGCTGTCTTAAAAAGGTAACATCTCAAAATAGTCTTAGCTCAGAGCCTAAACCAAGAGAATCAGTTAATATGTTGGATTATGGTAAACTCTCTAAATGAAGAAACTCTCCAAACAGGCCATAAGGAAATGCCTCAGTTAGTTCAGACAGGATCTCTGGAGACTCAAGTGGGCTTTCAGCTGCTTTCTGCGGTAGGCTCCTCTCCTACCCACTGCTACCTGTGTTCATATCAACCAGAGCACCCACATCAATTACATAAATGATATAGACAATTTATTGTCTTACCTCCAAACCTAGCTTAAAATACTGCATAAAGTTATCCTCAACTGAAAGAGACCTACTACAACATAGCATTTAAAAATGAGGAGATTGTTATTATAACCAAGTGTTCTGTTTTAGGTGAAAGGGTAAATGTGCTGTGTGGCTCATTGCTATGTATGTTATTTCCCTCCTAGTCTGTTGAAATACTCTGCCATCACAAGCTTCGACAGTAAGAGGTATTAACAGCTCCCACAAAGGCTGTTTTCTAGGCTCTGTTCCCCAGGTCTTCCCCATGAGTTGGAGGATTCAGAGGAGTCTAGGGTGCCAGAGTGATTAACTCCCTGCTTCCTGATCTATAAAATGCCTATACAGTGCCAGCAATAAACCTTCTCTTACATGGAAATTGATCTCTATTTCAATTACTATCTCTCAGCTTTTATTTACTTATTTACTTATTTCTCCTTTTCTTAATCCATGTTTTCTGAAAATCTTGAAAGAAAGAGATACAATTCTGCTGAACTTATTCAGGAGACCTACCATGAACTAACTGCTCATATGACTGATGCAGCCTGAGAAGCATTCTCTGTGAAAAACAAGGAAGAAAAAAGAAATGGGTTTATCTGCTAGGTTTTCAGTTAGCCATTAGTTAAAAGGATGCTTAACTTAAATAGTCTTGTTTAGACTTTCATTTTTGTTAAGCACTGTTAGAGAGTTTTAATTCCACTGCCTCTTATGTTCCCCTTCAGGGCTTAAAGAACAGATATTATAGTGAAAACGGAAATACTATTAACAGCTGTTACTTTTTGAACACCTTCCAGAAGATTTTTAGCTTTTGAAGCACAGTTTTGGGCTGCACTTTCCATCAGAGCTCTACACTGAACTCCATAAATTCAAGCCATGTATGCAGTCAAGGATTTGCTTAACAATAAGCCAAAATGCTGTTTTAGAATCCTTCGTGATTGAAATGAAGCACTACTGTGCAGTTACAAGATTATATTTGTGCCAGTCAGAACACTCCAAAAGATCCAGAAATACAGGTACTCAAATAGCAGTAATACACACTCTGACTTGCCCCTATATAACTATTACAAGTGTGCAGCTAAATTTTATTCAGATGCTGAATTGTATCTAAATGAGTGGCCCACTCAGCACACTTATGTGCAATAAACACCAACAGTCAAGAATCTACATCACTCTGGCACTTAAAAACAAGGAACAAAAATCAGAGCTACTTAGTACAGCTCTAAAATCTCTATATCCAAAACTATTGCACTGTACTGAATAACAGCACTTCAGGTCTTCTGCATCTCCAAATCAAGCCTTAAGCACATGAAATTTAGCAGGATCACTTCTTCTGAAGAGGTTTTGCACCAGGGTTGTACATGACGGTGCTTTTGCACATTTATCCCAGGGCATAAGGAGAGGTGTTACAGCCACCACAGCTAATACCAGCAATTTGAACAACCCTCTTTGGCAAGCCAGAAATAAGATAATGGCTCAACATAGGCCAGCTCCTCTGAAATACTGGCAGCATTGCCTCTAATTATAGACATCTGTCATTGCTAGCCACTCAGTAGTAACCCTGACATCAATATACAACTATAACATCACACTGCCTGCAGGCACAGCAATGGGAGCCAGATCCAAGAGGCGGGCAATCATCTGCCTCAGCCAAACTATCTGTCAAGGGCTCCTAGCCACAAATAGCTCTTATGTTTTGTATCCTTAGGATAATATGTTGATTTATTTTAGATCCTCTAATATTTACAGTCTAGGCCATCTACTAAAATACAGGAACAAACCTGATGGCTGCTGGAGGCAGTTGCTGCTCCAAACCACCGTGGAAGGCCATAGCTCTCGGCACCCGCACCAACACCACGGCAGCTGGAACAGGCACCTGTGCCCAAACTCCCCTCCCCAAAATCACACCTGTGCATGTCCCTCATCAGCCCACATTTTACCTACCAACCTGAAGGAATATTTTCAGTCTGAACTCGGAGAATATCTGTGCCAAAGTGAGCACAGTGAGTTCCAGTATCACAGAGCTCCCCATGTCAGTACAGAAGAGAGAAGCTCTGCAGAATTTTCTGCAACATGCAATTTTGAAACAGAAATTGCATTAACTCTATAAAGTATGTTTACTGATTAAATACTTCACCACTGCTTAAAGGCAAGCTGACATATGCTGCTAACCAAGAAATACAGTTTCTTGAAATATACAGGTATGCATTGTGATATTTCTTTCTTAATCCTAGGGTGAAAATCATGCTGAAACCCTCACGTTTTTTTGTTTAGTTTTTTTTTTTGTCTTCATTTGAAAATCCATCTCAGAAAGGGGCAAAAAAGATTTTAAGTTTAAACTAATTAGGAATTAACTTCCTTACAATTATCTTAATTTGTTATTAACAAAACCAAGATTTCTTAGTATGATTCACAACAGCCTGTGCTGAAGAGAAACTATTAATTACTTGATACACAGTTAGCTTTCAAGTGAGCTGCATTTTAAAAACCTCCTTTAAAATACAATTGCTAAATGCCTTACAGTGCTGTAATGTGAGACAGGTTCAAATCTTATTACTTCACTGAAATTAAAACCTAAGTTTTAATACTGTTCAAGTCGAACAATGATTCCACACTTTATTGCTTTTGAAATCCCTTGATGATCATAGGAAAAAATGCCCTCGAGAAAAAGAGACTCTGTTTTCGATAAACAGAAAATACAGTTTGCACTCTTAGCCTCTTTGTCATCACAAAAAAGGATTTAATGCCAATTCTTTAAAAAAAGACTTTTTTCACAAAATGTGCACCTTGTGTGCCATTTGTAAAATCAGCTCACTTTCTTTTATTTATTACTGCAGCGCGGCAAAGCAATAAAGCAGCTACTGATAGCTAATAAATTACATGCCTTTTAAAACAATTCTCCAGCTACAAAAAAACTTGTAACTACAAAGGCTTACATTTACATGGTACATCGTGTGAAGTGTCTACATTTATGTTCTACTTAACCACATAAATAAAATCTGACCCTTTATTAAACAGACAAGCATGAACCAGGGGCTCCACATAAGATTAAACAAAAGGTAACTTTTTAAGGGTTTCCTACAGATTTACCTAACTAAACATAGAATTTGCACCGGTAGTTCAGGTGAAAGTATTTTTAAAATAAATTGCCTTTTTAATTAATGCCCTTTAAGATACCTTCAGGAAAAAAAGGGGAGCACAATTTTTCAATTACAGCATGATAACACAGATTTACACCTGAATCTAAAAGTTAAATAACATTTTAAATAATAATTGCAACATATTACTGGAACATAAAGCAATAATTCTCCAGCACATACCATGCAAAACACAATTTGTATTTTTAATTTTAAAAAGTATCAGAGTTTTAGGAAAGCATTTCTTTATTAAAGTAGATTTCAACCAAAAAAATCCGCAGTTTTATTTCATCATGCATCTCTCCAAGAAATGCTTTAAATTAGACATATCTATTAAGCTTGTTGAACTGCTCTTAAATAGTTTTGCTCCATGGCCAGTCCAGCCCCCACTGCTGACAGCATAGAGTGCTGAGGTGCACTGTCTTTGCCTTTCTATCTACATTATTTTTAGGCTGATGTGCTCAACTATTTTCATAAATTTCTTCCTTACAATTTGATTGTCTCATAAATCATTATCCTAAACATTACATTCCTTTTCATTGTCTCTATATCATCATGCAGCTAAAATTCAGATGTGTAGTTGAAATATTATTTCCTCCACTCACAATGATTTTTAGAGCTCCTGAAGCTTTGGTTTTGCTTTGCTCACCACTTTCCCTCTGCAGTTCCAAAATGGCAGTTCTTTAATTGAGCATGGAAACAGATCTTAACTCCCTGCTCGTAAAACCGTTTAGACTTTGCTCTTGCCTGTTAAGGTAACACCCCTGACATGTCAGTAGGGTATGGCAGGACCAGGAATTCCTCCCACAGCCACCCATCACTCTGAACTGAGATGCTGTGGGGCACATCTCTCACTCTGGACAAGCACTGCTTGAGACAAAATGAGATGGGAAATAGTTTTCAGACACTTTTCCACTCCTTTAATCCTAGGTTTACCTTGATAGTGTGTTTTCTTGTATTTTGCATCAGTGGTTAAAACAGCAAGACAAAGACATTCCTTATCCAAAGCAGACGAAAGCAAGGTTTAATAAACCAGGCGGCCAGGACAACAAACAAAGCAGAGCCTGTGGTTTCCTAATTCAGGTTAGTCTGTCTACTTGTGGGGATGAAATATTGGTGCAATTCTAAGATGGTCAAGAATAACAAGTGAATGAAGCCTGGTGTGTCTGTATCAGGAGGATCCTTTGAGGAACAGGAGACCTCAAAGTGCTGCAGAGGGGAAAGAGAATTTTATAGTACAGACGCTTAAAAACTACAGCTTGGTTCAAGAGGAGTTACAGATATTTTTAAATATAAAAACACAGTGATACTCAAATATCAAAAATTAATCAACTCTGAATTTCACCCAAGAGTTCAAGCTAAAACACAGGACACTGAAATCAAGCAAGAGCTTAGGAAAATGGAATGAGCTGATCTGACCTATGAGCACACAAAGTATTTGAGAGGCATAATTTAAAGAGAAGTTGCCAATCTTTAACTTTTGCTGAAATTAAGCAACTAAAAAATATAGCTGAAATTTGAGAGAGCATAATATTAGTCAAGAAATTCCTAACACAAATATGCTGTACAGATAGCAAAGCAATAGATCCAGCTCTGGATCACCAGCAGGGAGCAGAATTACAGTTACATGAGTATTTATCAAAAAGCTTACAAAAGTAATAAAAACTAATGAAACCAATCAATCAAAATTGGTCAAGAACCCTGATCAGTGATTATTCTCAGTAACACGTGGCAAGCTTCAGACTGCAGCCTTTGAAGTTAAAGTTGGAAACAAAGGAGTGACACCCTGAAGTTGTGCACAGAAAAACACAGCCTGCCTTGGCTCTGGCAGGAGAAACACAGACTGTCAGCATGCTAAGAGAGAAAGATGCAGGGCAGAGTAAATAAAGGCCCTCTCACTCCACAGCTGAGTGAGGCACACGGCAGTGAGCACCCTGAAGGATGGGGTGGCTGATGCTGAGCAGCCAAACAGGAGCTGCAGGTACCCAGGCAGCAGCGCCCACAGCAGCCCAGCGCCCTCCACAGCCCTGGGCTCCCGCAGGACCCACGTGGCAGCGAGGCCACAGCGTCGGCAGGGGCACCCAGGCCTCCTGTACTGCCTCTTTTCAGTCTGACTGACAGTAACAGTCTTTAATCATGCACGTGCAGCAAACACGGTGATCTCATCTAAAGATGACAGATGCCATCAGACACAGCTGCTCTCAGCTGGAGAATCTGAAGCACCTCAGAAGCCCAGTGAGCTGGAAAGGTGTTGCTGACTCACCACTATCTTATGAGAAATTGCTAAACTAAGTTTTTAGTTCATATAGTTTAGCACACATATTGAGATGATTACATTAATATCTAAATAATTATCTAAATGCTACTGTTATTCAGAAGAAATTGGTTATTAAAGAAAATGTATAAATTAGAATGGACTTGTGCTGTTCAGAGCTCATTCAGAGATAGTCTATTCTACTAATGTTACTTAAATCATCAGATTCTGTGCACATTCTTATAAAATCTAAAATAATATGATTTTATATTGACTCACATACTAAAGTTTTTACGTATCTTGTAATCAGCCACTTTATTGTGTAGATGATTTCTATACAAATCATCTAATACTTAAATTGATATAAAACCCTGCTTCAGAAATAAAACTTTTGTTCCCAGAAGACATCTTTCTCAATAGAGCTACATGCCTCAAGAAACAACTCGTCAGTAGTGAGAATGCTCTGGAGAAATAATATGGAACCTTCCTCATGGCCTTCCTAACTGCAGTTCTTTTGATCCAAATTGATGCCAACTACCACCTCTTCCAACAAAGATGATACAGATGAAACCTGTGTGAAACACACCACTCAAACACTTGGGGTATTTTTCCCCTCCTTGCTTCAGAAGAAGGGCAAGTGGAAGAAAGAAAACCGTTTGCCTTTCTGTGATGTTTAACAAAAGTGCACTGAAGTCTGAAAGGCACAATTCAAAAATATATTCCTGTGTGTGAAACAGATCCATATCAGGACATTACTAGCATTTTTGATTACTCTATAAGCACACAAAAGTAAATGTCAGAAAGATCTCTGCATGGTCTAATAAAAATAATTTTGTGAGGATGCACCTATCTAATGAAATATGAAGCCGAGCCCAATTGCTGTTTTTTTCTGCAAATTTGATTCCAGGATATGGAAAATGGTTATAGACAAGATAACAGTCTCCACTGGCCCAGCCTGCACACTGCCTGGGTGAAACAGCCTATCACTGCTTCTTCCTGTGTACACACACACAGATGCACCAGTTGTTCTGCCTTTTACTAATCCAATTAGGTATGAAAATCACACCCTGCTACACCACACACTGACAAAGTCTAACACAAACCTGAACCAGATGCTCTGGAGAAAATGTTTATTTTCATTTTTGTTTTGACTAAAATACACCTTTTTCCTAAGTGGAAAAAGCCCCAAGCCTTCCTAAGTTCAAGCGATCCCAAGCTGATGAACCCAAGTTATACTGCTTCAAACATTAAGGGTGCGACTCCATTTTTTTAACACATAAGAATCTAAGGAATCCTGGGGCATCTCTGGATGCTATAAAAAGGAGCATTCAACAATTAACAATGAATTAGATCATGACTTTGTTGTGTGAGAGAAACAGGAGTGTGACAGCTTTAGAACACCTGTGAACAAAAGCGACAGTTGGCCGTGAGGTGTTCCAGTAAATCATCATAAAGTATGTCAGTCATACTCAGAGATTATTTCTTCTTTCTCTCACCCAACTTCATATTCAGTGCTTTTGGCAAAACATGTTCAAACAAGAAGACTTTCCATACTATTGTTTATTACCTATCTTCACTCATCTGTTATCAAATTGAAGACAGCTACAGATATTTTTCTGGGGTGAAAGTGCTGTTAGGAGGAGTTGTATTCCTAAAGACTGCTGAAGGAAATTTATGAAATGTCTTAATTTAGCTACAGAATTTTAGATTTAAATTGTGAGGGGGATATTTTTCTTTTTTTGGCCCAAAGTAGATAAACACAGACTCTTGTTCCCCAATTCCATTCCCAGAGCCATCACTGTGTTAAGAATGAGCCGCCCTGTGTGGATGCCCAGCTCTCCGAGGGCATCCTGTGCCCTGCCAGCCACACTTCCAGCGCTCGGAATGCCACTAGAGGGCTCACATATGGGTATGAAATCACACACATTGCTAGCCAGGACTGAACATAACGAAATCTGCATTATCCCTTTACTAAAATTCTCTTACACACAGAAAACATTGTTGCCGAGTATGTTATTGGGCCATGGTTTAACTGAAATAAGCACTGAAAATGCTCAACAGTCGACTGCACAGCTGGAGAGCTAAGTTAGCACAGGATTTTCCTTGAAAAACAAACATCTGCAGCCCTTGCTCTGTGGACACCAGGATTCACAATAAATGCAGGTCAGTCAGTGCCATGCTATGCCATGTCATACTCCAATGGATATGTTTTTGACTGCAGGTTTTATTGGGATGATTATATTCAGTAATTGCATAAGTGACAGAGCTGCAGTCTCTGAATGGCTTCATTAGGTGAGAATCAGGAGAACTGATTCCCTCCTGCACCACGCTGATCCCTCTGTGCTGTGCCACCTGCGGGTGGGAGGAGGGGGCAGCCAGTCCCACACGGGTCAAACCTCAGCTGCCCAGGGGCCAGCACCCAGAGGCACCTCTAGGACTGACATCAGACTTCTTCTGCAGAGACAACAGCAGAGCAGATCTGTCTAAACAAGAATCAACTGCAGAGAAAAGATATATATTATGCATGCACCAGATACGTACAGCATCTTTTTATTCCTGTCCACATTAAGCTGTGCTCCAAGACAGTAAACCCAATGGGAGAGAGATATATCCATCAATTATTAAAGGAATTAAATGGGAAATATTTTGATGGAAAGTGATAGACCCCAAAGATGCTTAATTTTAGAGCTAAAAAGCAATACTATATATTTTAGGTAAAAATATTAGTTGACAATGCATCCCATTTGACTGAAAATCAACTAAATAAAAATTAACACATCAGCACGAGAACAAAATTAACAGTCTATGGCAGATGAATCCTCTATTGCACCTGTCCTCCACTGTGCAAAAGAACATCAGCCTGCCACTGATTATTTCTTTTTGACATGATTTATCACCTACTATTCTTTAAACTTGATAAAGCAAATTAATCTTTGATTGCAGGAGCCACTGGAGGTTGTCATTAGTCATGTAGTTTGGTGAGGCTGCATGTGTTTCATTTACCAGTCACAAAGAAATGAAAGCCCAGCAGCCATTACTGCCTGCTTCAGCTGCCTTCCTGACCCACCCAAGAGAAAAGACAACTGAATTCCAGACACAGGATATTAAGCAGCTACTCCAGGATTGACCCACATAAACAGAACAGAGTATTTGCTTTTCCACAAAGAATGCTGATGCCTTTAAGTAGATGTTCTTGGGAAACAAATAAATTCTAATGAGCAACAATTTGATCTGATTAACATATATTTCAAACTAAAAGTCTACCGAGTTGTATCAATAATGTGATTTTAGGTATTAAAAAATGAAAATTGAACCTTAAACAATTGTGTACTCCTCCAGAAGACATATCGGAAAAGTCTCAGCCAGCCTAACAAATGTGCACAAACTGAAAATCCCTTAAATTTGTGGGCTATGGCTGGGCCATGCCCATCAGCCCCGAGCTCTCCTGCCCATCACGTTTCAGCTGTCTTTGCCACACCAGGATTCAGTGCAGCTTTCTGTGTCCATCTGCCCTGGGCCCACTGCTCCCCTCACTTGTCCCCTTCCTCAAGTAGAGAGGGTGGGACCACCTGAAATAGGGACAAATGACAAATCTCATTGATTTTATCGACCATGCTTCACAGCATGGCAGAGAGCCTCTCTGGACCAAGCCCAGCTCCAGGATTCACCTCCTCAGCAGCAGAGGTGGCTCGTGCTGGGGGGGCTGGCCACGGGCTGAGCACCCGCAGCCAACTGGCCAGCCCGGGGCTTTCCAGGAGTTCTGAGCCCAGGGAAGCACAGTGAAACTCTGCTCAGCACCTGCCAGGGAGACACTCCCCAGAGAGGGCCAGGAGCTGTTCAGGGAAACACATCCAGCAAGAAACAGAGTCCAAAGCAGAGGAACCTCCAAAGGGAGGTGTGTTTGGAATCTCACTGCAGCCCATCCCCAGTGAGCGGAGCGGACGCGGGACACCATGGACACCAGGCACAGCATCACCCCTGACACCACAGGGACACAGCACAGGACACACACAGACACCACAGGGACACACAGCACGGGACACAGAGACACCACAGGGACACACAGCACGGGACACAGAGACACCACAGGGACACACACAGACACCACAGGGACACACAGCACGGGACACAGAGACACCACAGGGACACACACTGACACCACAGGGACACACAGCACGGGACACAGAGACACCACAGGGACACACACTGACACCACAGGGACACACAGCACGGGACACAGAGACACCACAGGGACACACACTGACACCACAGGGACACACAGCAC
>JAYDZK010000039.1:359248-378411 GCA_034509185.1 Euphonia xanthogaster | reverse complement strand
CCACAGGGACACACAGCACGGGACACACACTGACACCACAGGGACACACAGCACGGGACACACACACTGACACCACAGGAACACACACACTGACACCACAGGGACACACACACTGACACCACAGGGACACACAGCAGCACAGAGAGAGGTTCCCCTGCTGGCCAGGAACGCTGGCAGTTTCACACCTGAAACACTGTCCAGCTTGTATTTATACACATTTAACAGAAACCCCAAACTAGCCCAGGGTCTGTCCCTCAACAGCTCTTCCAACTGCCATGTTGAAACAGTTTATTAACCGGGAACACACAAAAGCTGCTACTTTTGAAGCCAATCAGAATTTTGATGTATAAACCCCACACAATTATGGGGCTATGATGTCTGCCTTTCTCAAAGTATATATATATATTGCAATAGTAAATTATACATTTAGAAATAGTAAATAAATTTAGAAATAGCACATCACAGTGTGATGTGCTAGGAAGGTCACAGAGCCAGGAAAACAAAGGAACATCATCAAACAACTCAGGGTATTCCTAGTGTTGCCATTAGTATTTATATCAAAATTAGTTATTGCTACTTTGTGTTGAAGAAATAACTAAAGCTATTTTCAATGTCTATCTACAGCATGAAAGTTAAATAAAGATTTACAAATTGCTGTGAGATACTTAATTTGATGTGTTAGTGTAGTTTTTTGGGGTTTTTTGTTTCTAAACTGAGTAATTTGGAAGTATCTATATGAAAATTACATTTCAGTACTAGAGATGCAATTTGTATTCTAGAATTAATAATAACAAATACAGATAATAACTGCAGGAAAAATTCCTTGGAAATATCACCACAGGAATCTCTGTAGATATTTGAGAAAGCAGAATAAAGACAGTCACTGAACTGTGAATTATGAGTAGTCATTTTCCATACACAAATGCATTTTTGAAAGTGACAATCTCTACATTCAGTAGATTTTCCACTTTTTTTCTTAGTTGCACAGATAATTGTATGTTTAAATATAAGTACAATAATTTAGGGTTCATATAAAAATACACACATTGTTTGGCTCCATTGAGAAGCTATAAATTTCATCTATTGAACATTAGCTAAAAAATTACATGTGTTTATCATCTGGATTATTCTCAGATTAATAGAGATAAATGGCAAAACATAATCAGCACCAACTCTGCAACTTAATCATTGCATCTGAGCTATAGGAAACACTTAATTACTCTCATTTACTGGGTGCAATCTAATGAGGAGACATTAGCCAAATGAAAAGAATGCAGTACAAACAAACAAAATAGTTATACCATCATTAAAAACAAACTCTGACAGTGCAGGTGACAGCGTACGCAGGATAAATTACCATAATGTCCTAAATGCTGAGCTGTCAGCATGCTAATGCCGGATCGGATACCCAGGGAGTGTCGGCACCGGAGCTGTCAGAACCGGGGATCATCAATCAGCTCCCTGCCCCGCTCCGCTCATTAGCGCCTTCGCTGGGCTCGGATTCGGCACAGCGAGAGCAGCAGCGGGGAAACCTCGGCTGACACCGACACAGAGCTGCCCGCAGCCCTCCCGGAGCGGGGGAGAGCCTCCAGCCCTCCCAGGGGCAGGCTGTACCCCAAAGGAGCACCCCCCGTGCCCCCAGAACCTCCCGGCACCCCCAGCACCCCCCGTATCCCCAGCATCCCCCGTGCCCCCAGCACCCAACGTGCCCCCAGCCTCCCCCGTGCCCCCAGCACCCACAATGCCCCCAGCACCCCCCATACCCCCAGCACCCACCAGCCCCCAGCCTCCCCAGTGCCCCCAGCATCCCCTGTATCCCCAGAATCCCCTGTGCCCCCAGCACCCACCAGCCCCCAGCACCCACAGTGCCCCCAGCACCCCCCATACCCCCAGCACCCCCCGTATCCCCAGCACCCACAGTGCCCCCAGCACCTATCCCTGCCCCGAGCAACCCCCGGTACCCCCAGCACTCCCCGTATCCCCAGCCCCCCCTTGCCCCCAGCACCCCCCGTGCCCTGGAGCTGCTCCCACAGACCAGGCTTGAGAGGGCTCTTGGCACACCCCTGCCTCTTCTGCACCAAGCTGAACCCAGGACACTGCCTGCTGCTTACACAGCTACCTCCCACCATTACACTCCATTTATCTGAACATGTTTGTGTCTTGGATTCTTTAAAGGAGCACACAGACTCAAAAAAGCCATGCAAGACTAGCCCAGGCAGGCAGGCGTGTCAGGGCTGCCTGTGTCCATCCCCACGTGTGCCAACCCGAGCAGAGCAAAGCACTCTCTGCTTACAAAACACTGCTGCTCCCCTGCTGTAATACCAGGAGTGTCACAGAGATGAAGCTTGGCGGAATAATACCTTTGGTTTTCACTTGACCTTTCAGATTGCTCTGTTGAGCACAGTAAACATTCATTAAACGCTGAGAAACTGCAAAGTTTCAGATACCTGGGGCTGGGTCCAGCTGAGAGTTCTACCATACACACATTCATCTTCTCTCACCTTTATTTTGAGGTCTTAAGTGATAGAAATGCTAGAGAAAATGCAGTGAGGTTGAAAGATGAAACTACTTCATCCATAACAGAGCAACCATAAATCACCCTCAGATTGAGGGAAGAAATGAACTTTAAGAATGTGAAATGATAAACCTGAGAATTAAAGAACTTTTTAGATTCCAATGCAAGAGAAGAGATCCTATTATTAAGGAATGTGATTTTCAGGTTCTGCTGATTTCCATGGCATTAGTAATACCCACTGTTTCCAAGGCTTAGGCCAATGTGCTGTTCCATTCTTGTATCTTAAATATTGTTGCAGAAGCACAATCCAGAAAATACTGCTCAGATACGCAAACCTAGTTTGTACTTTATACAATTATACTTTCCCTTTCCTAATTAAGATATGAGGGGGTAACAAACCCCAACCCACATTAAAGAATCCTGTTATCCAGGATTCTGCTTGTGTCTGCAGAAGCTAAAAAGGAAACTGGAAGGGTTTTGTTTGTATAATTCAGGTATCACCTACATGCAAATGCATTTGAGGGGGATAATTAACGCTGCACCTTATACTCTTATTCGAGCAGTTCTTCAGAATCCTTTAGCAAATATACTACAAAGTCATTTGTTAAGCAGAAGGACAGAGGAAGACAGACAGGAATGGTAGAGAAAGAAATTCAACAGGTAATAAAATATTTTTGAATTGGTTTCAAAAAGATTCAGAATTTAATTTGGGTACCTTTTGTTGCCCTTGTAATGGGGGATGGCAATCCTCTGTCAGTGCTTCCATACAGCCCTCCAGAATTCCAGCCAGACACATAAAATCCAAACCAACAAACACTGATTCCCTCAGACCTCAGCACATCCCTTTGCTTGCACACAAAATCCTGACATACCTTTGCAAACCATGCTGCCCTTCTGAACAACAGAGCCAGAGTCAGGACAAACCTCTCAGAGTTTCATAGATGGAAACAGACACTATTAAACCCTGATTGAAAGCACAATTAAATAATTTTCTGGTTTAGGGGCTTTTTTGATGCAAAAATTTATGTTACCTGAATATTATACTTCAGGTGTTTTTCCTATGTTCTACATAGGAATCAGCAATTTCTTTAAAGAGAATTAAATACAATTTGTATTCCCAAATCTAACAAGTAAGGATACAGAAAGAAATGTAACATTTTGAATTCATGTACCATGGATGGACTACCCTTACACAAGGTTCACACTGGGTTTTTTTTAAATAAGACAAACAACAAAAAACAACCCAATTTACCAGGCTCCTTCCTTGTGAGGACAGAGGGTCTCCTAAAGGCCCTTTCCTTGGTATCTGATTAAAATAAAAGTATGACTGAAATATCTTGCAAGCAGTTAACAAATCCATACTTACAGAAAATGAAGTAAGGAAAAGGATTAAGGGAAGTTTGAGAAAAGATTGCTCATGCATGGACTGTGGGTACTGTTAGCAGGTAAAGACAGTAATCTGTGAAAGACCAAAGTATGTTACAAGTCTTCTCAAGAAAATAACACTTATTGCCTTTCAAAGATGACATATTCTAGTAATTCTGTGTTTATTTATTTAAGTAGGCTTGAAAATAAAATGTTCAATGCTAACAAGAGAAAAGAATGAATAAGAATTATTGAAGTGCATACTAAAGATCTTCTATATATTATGGACATGTAATAGGATTTTTTCCTCCATCATAAGATATTGCAGGGGTGGACAGATAAATTACTGTCTGTATTTAAAGAGTAATAATGACAAACTATTTTTAAAGGGGAATCCTTCCAGATTTGTAAAACTGGTGACAGTAGCAATCAAACTAAGAAAAAGCAGTCAGCCCTTGACTGATAACCTCATTCATTTTTATGACAAATGAAGTGCATTACAGGAAAAACAAATGTAAGAAGTTTGTTTAAAAATACTCTGCATATTCATACAGTACCATGTAAGAATAAAAGAATTAAATCTAACTAGATTATCATTTGCTTTGCATATAACATTGAGTACCTATAAACATTGAGCTATTAACATTGAGTAACATTGATGCTATAAAGCATCATCATTGACTAGTATTAAAAAGATATAAATTCAGTTGAGAACAGTTGATATACTCAACAGATCATAATCTCAAATACTGCTTTTAATTCATGATTATGCTTAAAAGTTACAACAAATATATGGACTCTGAAGTCCCTGAATTATGTAAAACTAGTTTTCCACAGACTGAAAACTAGTTTTCCAAAGGCTAAGCATTTACAACAGAGATTAAAATGATTATATTAAAACTCAAAACACTGATAAAATTCCCTTATTTTAAAGAGTAGTAATTTCTTTTTATAAAACATTTCCTAATTCAGTTTTATAACACAATTACTTGTGAGCTTTGTTAATGATGGACATGGTACTGTCCCATGACCTGTGAGTAATGCACCAAAAAAAGGTGATATTAAATCTATGGACTAGCTATTATTTAGATTTATGATTTAATGAATGGTAACATATTTTGCTACTTTCTGAAGAAATGAGCAAATCATAATGTCTTTTTCTTCCTAAGAAGCTCTCCTTGGCAACCATCAATGGAGTGTGACTGTAATTGATAACCTGAGCTGATTTTACATTCAGTTTGAAATCCGGGTTCACAAGGTTAATTACGGCCTGGCCACAGCTCATGGGAATACGAGGCTGCTGTGCCTGCCTGGCTGATGAAGATGTACAGTGTGATCCCAGCAGTTCCCTGACACAGGAGGTGTTGGGAAGGATCAAAGTTTGACAAGAAAGTCTCACAGATATGTATGCTTAGCAGAAAGATTTTGAAATGTAGAATCTGAAGAAGGAATAGAGATGAAAGCAAGTTTTGATATAGAAGGAAAGAATTGCTGAGCCAGTCTTATGGGGTAACCAAGAAGGCAAAGGGGATGTTAGTTAGAAGGGATTTTTATGACTTAGAGCAAAGGAAAAACCCACCCCAAACAAGAAGATGTTTTTGCCAAGCAGAAAGAGAGCACAGGCAAACAAGCCTGCTGATGTGGCAAGTAGAAAAAAGGTCTCAGAATTTTCCACTGCAAGAAAACTGAATAACAGCTTCCAGCTTAAACTGTACTGACTTTTAGTGATTGGAGAACAGTAACATGAATATGGTAATTATAGCAGTTATGATAGGCTATAGATAATAGTTCAGGGATAGATTGGTTCTACTGTGTGAAGATGCTCAGCAAAGAAAAGTATATAATGCAATGTGACCAAAGCCAAAGGGTCTCCAGGCCTGCCTGCAGCTGGAGCTGGCAGCTGTAGGCACAGGCTCTGTCACCCACGGCCCTGGGCTGCTGCAAAGTCTTGGGTGGAATAAACTGCATTTTGGAGAGCCCCTGGAGTCCCACATCCCTCATTCAGGCTCTTACAAGGAGGGACCTCCAGCACCACAAGTATCACTGACACCCACCCCTGATACCCACCCTGTCACTGCAGGTGGCAGTGTCAGAGCCATGGCCCTGCTTGCTCAGAGAACACACTGCTCTGCGTGTTCTTTCTGCTGCCTTTTGCTTCACGCCTTCTATTAAATCCAGGGATCAATAATTGTGCGTCAATCCAAAACAAGTTACCAATTAATATCCAACAAAATTACCATTGAGGAAGGATCAACACTTGGGTCCATTTTCAGTCCCCTCTTCTGCAACACTGAATTGAAACATGCAGCAAACATGTGCATCTTGTTAATTATGCACAAACACAAGAGATGAGAATTTTAAGACATCTCAAAATCACAGTAACAAACCTCTTACAAGGCAAGGGAAGATAAGCATTACATCATAAAATGAGCAGTTCAGTGATTTCATCCTGAAAATCAGCAAAAGTAAGACCTTCTTCCACACTCCACGCATAGCTTGCAGTGTGAACCACCAGACCAAGCTTCCCACAGCACTCCAGCAAGGGCACCAAGCTCCCCCTGGCAGCCTGACATGCACTTTCAGTATCCCAGAGAAGCACAAGCAGTGCTGTGAGCACAGAGAGCTTTGTCTGTCTGTCTGCCTCCATTCAGCTGCAGCCAAGGCAGCGCGAGGATGGCACAGGGAGCCTCAGCACCCAGGGTGCTGCAGAGCAGCAGAGCCCAGGCAAACTCAGATTCACTTATAGTACAGAGCACAGATCAGTAAAATCTTCTCTTGAGTTCTGCACTGCAATCACTGTGGGCTCAGAAGTGAAACCAGGCAGTGGAAGGAGCAGCAGCAGCCGCCAGCTGCCCTCCCCAGCTACCTCAGCAAGGCTGCGCCATCGGCAGGAACAGCACTGCCTTCTGCACGAGTCCTACCTTCCTTTGCTCTCCAGATGGACAATGTGTCATCTAGAGGTTATTTTCTGACAGAAGAATGAGGCAGAAATCTCATTAGTTATACTCTATGTTCATAGTTTCACAAGTATTAATATAAGATTTTAAACAGGAAATGCAAAATTAACTTCTACATGATTCAATCATGTTAAAGGACAGATAAAGTCTCTAAAGAGACCTAAAATACCTAGAAGGAATCTTATGGATGCCGAATACTGTTCATACCAATACAGGCAACCATGTCCCTTAATCCTTTGAGAAATCACTCAAATTTCATTTCAAAATCTGTTAATAATTTTCCCGCCATAATTACCCCTCTGGGAGGCTCCTCTGGATGAGCCTGGATGTTTTGAATTTCTATCAAAGGTGTTTGATAGCCATATCCATTTGATCCTGAGCCAGCAACATCCTTAATTTAAAAAGCTCTTTTACCTGCCCGGAATTTTTAGCTGTCGCCTCCCTCCCCCACACACTTACAGTGATCGATCCTGTCCCATCCCAGCCCACATTCCCAGGGCTCCCCAGGCAGCCAGGAAAGGCTCCATTAGATGTCTACAGCCCTGCTGCATATCCCTCCTGCTTTGAAGGACTCTCTCTAGGAGCTGCAACCAAGGTAAAGCAGAGATGGCTAACATCCACACAGTTGTTACTTCACATTTGCAATGGGAAAGGCCCAAGGAGGTGACTTTTTTTAAGGCAACATGAGCTTCATAAATGGGTTTAAAAAGGAAAGAAACAAATTGAAAAAATCAAGTTTACAGCTTGCTATTGTGGCATTCACTGGTTAACCAATCCACAGAATGCTTACTCATCTTTAGTAAAGCTACATGAAATCATCAAAAAAAGGCTGTTAAAAAACATCCATATTTAGAATTAGTATGTGGCAAATATTAAAATGCTAAAAATATGCTTCTTAAAGGTTGAAAAATGAAGAAAAGTGCTTGCTATCCCAGGAAAACCTCCAAAGAAGTCCAAACTTCTGGCCCTGAAAGAAATGCCTCTGACCCAGCATCTGATGTCTGTGTCTGTCCTCTTAAAACAATGAAAGAGAAGTAAAGGCAAAACTTCAGCCTGCCATCACAGAGAAGAAATCTCTGAATATATAAAAGTCGGCTACAAAGTAAGCAAAATTATCTGCTTAACAGTGGAAAATTTAGGCCCAGATCAACTAAACAAGAACTAGTGAGAGGGCATTATGTACTTCTTTCCCTTTTCTGTGCTTCTTTGCTGTGTCTTTTAACTTATCTAAAAGGAGTATTTGTACGTAAGGACATCAAAGTCATCCAAAAATAAGATTCCAGTCCTGAAATATCCCTGCCATCTCTGCTATTTTAGTTTTATGTTAACTGAAAGCCAGATTACCTACTGCCCCTATAAACTACACAGTGGATGAAAGGTAGGAAAATGTCTACAGAGCTGTGCTATTTGGAAGATCTTCCTTCTCTTCCAGGTGCTGCTCTCAAAGCTGGGCACCCTGCAATGCGTTAGCTGGCTAAGGAGACAGCCAAACGCTGCCTGGATGTACACACCCCCCTTCCCTGCAGGTGAACAACCCCGGAGATTCCAGGAAGGCTCCAGCCTCCGCCCCGGGGATCCCAGCCCGGGGGTCCCTGCCCCATTCTCTGTGTCCATCCCAGCTCTATCCCGGCTCCAACCCCATTCCATCCTGGCTCTATCCCCATTCCATCCTGCCTCTACCCCCACTCCATCCCCGTTCCATCCTGGCTCCATCCCAGTTCCATCCCATCTCCATCCTGGCCCCATCCCGCCTCTATCCTGGCTCCATCCCATCTCTATCCCCATTCCATCCCGGCTCCATCCCAGTTCCATCCCGGCTCCACCCCCGCAGTCCCAGGAGAGCTCTGAGCCCAGCGCAGTGCAGGGCCTGGCTGCTGCACCAGGAGCACGAGGAACAGCTTTGAATGTTTGCCACTCTGTACTCAATATGGGTAATCAATTGAGATAAACTACAGAAAAAATTCCATCAGCTGCTATGTAATAACTCCAGTTTAATAATCATTGAACACAGTTGTAGCTAAAGTACTGCAGCCTTAAATCAAAGATCACTTCATATCACGAGGTCTTAAGGGACAATTTTGCCTAAGAGTATATGTGGCATGCTTAGATATTAGCATAAAACTACTGTCACTACAGTTATTTTCAATACAAAAGGTTGTCTACAAATCAAAATTAAATCCCCTTCACTTTATTCAGAGTAAATGGCTGCATAAGGATGCAAACAAATTAACTGAAAGCTTGAAAGTCAAGTTCTCAATTACTATTTAACTGCAACTTTACTATATTTGAATATAATTTACTGTATACTTAGCTGTTTTAAAACGGAATCCAATACTGTATAATAAAACCCCAAATAGCACAACAAATGATTTATGATGATGCAAATATACAAATACTTGGGTCTGAATAGTGCTCTTTCTGCATATATTGCTAACTACTGTATCAGCCTAACATCTAATAAATCATTCATGAAAAGCCAAAGTACATAATTTGCTATGCTGCTGCTCAAAATCTGCCTGGCTCTGAAAGGCTTGCTGACACACAGACTTCAGAGGAGCTCTTACTCCCAGTTACTAAAAGTTGAGAACTCTCACTTAAAGGAAGGTATTTCTATAGACACAGGGAAGGAGATAAAACTGGAAAAGTTCTAAATAGCAGGCTTTAATTATGGAATAAAACCAGGAGTTCATCAGTTTAAATACTATCAAAAACACATCATTACTTTGTTGACCATCCATTAATTAGCAATATTATGAAGTAGAACCACACCTCTATGTGTAAAAATATAAACATCTGCAGTTTCAGAGGGAGACAGATCTATAACATCATCTGTGTAACAATGATGAAGAGCTCTATGCAGAGGGTTCTATTTGCAGCAGTGATTCATGGTGCTGGGCAAAAAAATGCTGACACTCTGAGAAGATATTTTCCCGTAAAAGGTTGAAGTCCTTAAGCAGCAAAAAACACCAACGTCCATCATCTTTAAGCTCTATTGATTTCTGGTGAAGATTTAAAAGGCTGTTTACTTATTTCCCATCATTTCTGTCAGAGCTGTAACAATTCTCTTCCCACTGAATAAACCTCTCATGATCCTCTTGGTGATTAAGGTCAGACAAAATGTCAAACTCCTAATGCTAAGTGCTTTCACATTAAAAATTAATACCAAATCACCAAGTAAAATCCAAACAAGAAGTCAGACATGTAAATAGAACACAATAAGGGCAATACTGACCATTACAAAATAGAGCTGTAATGCATACATGAAAAAATACTTGGCAACAGGTAAGAGTGCACTCTTTCACTTTTGCATCTTTAACACCCTTCCTTATCTCAAGAGTTATTGTACTATGTTTGAGACAATCCTTTTAAAAATCCTTTTTCCATTAAAGCTTGCAGTCACCTCCTCTATTTATCCCCAAATGCCATTTACTACATGACTGAAGTGTTACAGGGATTGTTTTTATTCCATTCTGAACTTCATCCAGGAAGAGAGGATTATTTTTACAGCTGCTGCTGAATACAAAGCCAGTATACAGGTAACAAAAAGACATCATAATGACCCTCTAAATCAAACTCAAACTTATTGCTAATCATCAATGCAGTATTTTAAACCATTGAATATATACAGACATGAACAGAGGAATGCAGAGCAGAGCCCTGAAAGAGGCTTCCCAGGGCTTTTTATCCAGACTGCTGCTGCTCCAGGCAACCAGACCATATTAGTTCATTCATAAAGTTATAAAGTACAATCCTAAAACTAACTACTTTTTTCAGCCTTTTATACAGTTACTCACATCCCGAGCATGAAAGCATGAACCCATCAAGTGTAGAACCAAACCTGTAGGGTTTGGAAGCCTGCAAGTAACTATAGAATAAACCACAAAGATAGATCTCAAATAAAGTACCAAGACAGCCAAGTGTAAACACCGGTTTGGTGTAACCAAAGGAACTTATTCCAGCAGGTTACCTTTAAAGTTTTGGCCCACCTTGCCAATCAACCTCCAAAAGATTGATCTCATTTAGAATGCATGGACATAAATGAGATTCACAGGTGTTAGGGGGAGGAAAGGATCCCTTTATAGTGCCTGGGTTCTGAATGGCCAGTTCAAGGCCAGCTTCTGTCAGAGCTGTGCCATGTGTGCAGAAAGGTCAAAGTTACTGCACTGAGAGGTGCCAGGAGGCATGGCAGGAACAGGGATGGTGATTCTGTGATAGGCTTTAATATCAAGCTAGGAATATTAACAAAATGCTGTCAGTTTCCACCACAGATTATAAAAAACCCACAAAATGCAGTAAAACCAAAGCTGTTACTCTTCTAATTAATAGCTATCTGGTTAGTTTTCAAATCAAAATTACTACAAAGAAATTAGGAACTGTTTGCTATATGCAAACGTTGTTGTTTCCTGGGGTTTTTTTTTGAGTTTTATCTTGCTCCCACAAGACTTTGATGGGAGTCTTGAGAAGGGGCAAGGAAGGACCTTGACTAAAATACAAGAACAAGTTGTTTGGTTTTATCCTATCAAGCAGATAGGATATCAAGGACAAACTGTTAGCCAAGCCCACAGCCCAGCAGTGCTGTAACACAGAAAACAGAGGATGCAGAGAATGCTTCTGCATTGGTTCTATGAAATATAGAATGAGAAATCTACTGTTCCCATAACATACTCCTTGGGAAGCACAACTAGCAACACAACTCCTTCTAAGTGTGTGTTGAAACTCTGTAGCTGAAACTATCAGAATAAGAATATTAAATAATCATCACTACTTTTGCTATACATTGTAGTGGAACGGTAATGCAACACCAGCATGAGATTTGGTACATGGTTATCTAACAAAGCACAGCGTGTTTGGGTACCAACAGAGATTACAAAGATTAAGCATGAATCACACCATAGGAACGTCTCAGTCAGTGAAGTGAAACATGCCAGTTCAGAATAACACAACCTCAGTGAAGCATTGCACACATCTCTGCAGTATTACAACTTCAAAACTTGATCTGGAAGTTGTGTTGTGCTTTAAGATTAAACACTACAAATGTTTAACATAATTTCAACATATATTATTTTTATGCTTTATCTTAAGACTTTTAAATATTTCAAGATCACTTTCTATGTTCATTTGTATACTGTTTAATATTTCTTAAATACTCCAATTCAGATACCAACATGCAAATGTTTTAGGATAAACCTTGCATTTCTGATCCAACTAAAATTTTTTCTGCACCCTATACTTGTTTTCTTCTATATTAAAAATCACTAGCTACCTTGAATCATAAAGGTTTGCAAAAAGTCAAAGAATATTTATTTCCTGCCTGTAAGGCAAGAATTTGTAAGCAAAGGTTTTGGGTTTTTTTGTTTATTTCAGAATGAGTAAAAATTGCCTAATGAAATAATGACTTGTAAAGGAATACATTATAGTTTACCAAAGAAAATAAATCATTGCTAAGAATCTTTAAAATAAGACATTTAGTTGGAACTGCCACACAATCTTGCTATACTCTTCTCTGTGGTGTGCTTGCCACAATTAGTCAGGAGGGTGATTATGATCCCTACCTCAGCATCACTGGATTTTACCTGTAAATCCATGAGTGTTTAATAATGACATTCACCATGCTCTCCCTGCAGCCCAGGCAGGCACGCCTGTCTGCACAGAGCTGCCCTCGTGCTCTCAGTGTTTTCAGCAGAATCTGACATCTGCATTTGGTTTGGTGGCCACATGGCCTCTCTGCTGCACTGCTGAGTCACAGCAGGAGGGACGTCAAGGTAGTTGTGAGACTCTCAGTGATTTTAATGAGATCTAACTGATAAAATTTGATATGTAAATAGTGTCCAGGAACTTGCTCAACCTTACTGTTTAAGTTTATTTTCATCAACCTACTATATTGCAAAGACTACTGTACGTTCTTACTGTTTTGCTCCCAAAATGCTGGTGAGACTCCCAGAGAGCCATTCCAGGGAGGAGTGCAGGATATCCATGAGCCTCCCAGAGCCATTCCAGGGAGGAGTGCAGGATATCCATGAGCCTCCCAGAGCCATTCCAGGGAGGAGTGCAGGATACCCATGAGCCTCCCAGAGCCATTCCAGGGAGGAATGCAGGATATCCATGAGCCTCCCAGAGCCAGTGAGGAGTGCAGGATATCCATGAGCCTCCCAGAGCCATTCCAGGGAGGAATGCAGGACACCCGTGCAGCCCCGGGGCTCTGCTGGCCTGACAGAGGGCAGATAATGAAACCAAGGCATCTGAGTCTCAGAGAGAACTCCTGAGAACACCTCAGCTGAGAGTACCAGAGGTTCTGCTCGATGCTGTTTCTGCCCCAAAGATGTTCCCAGTGTCCCAGTCTGCAGCAGGCTCCTGTCACTCTCACAGATGTGCCAGCTCACGCTCATGGCACCAATTCATGCTCAGAAGGCTCCATGTCCCCAAGTCTGAGCACACCTATATTGAGTGACTGTACAGACAAAACTAAAAGATGTTCCTTATTTCCTCCCTGCATTTTCAGTTATCTGTAGTTTCCTACACTAAGGAAAACTAAAGTAATGAATTGTCAAAATGAAAACTTCATTTGTGAGAAGAAACAATAATCCAGAATAATTTCTGGGTTTATAAACCCAAGATTAATCATGAATGAGTATAATTAAGAACAATCAAATTACTCTTCATTGATGGCTTGCTTTCCACACTTACTCAGCTTCAAACAACAGCCCTCTCATGTACATTTTATATTAAAATCTTGTAAAGCTTCTACAGATGTTTTGAAAATTCTTTTTTTTTCGAAGAAAAGAGAAAATTATTTACCTTTAATTCACTGGAAGCCTTTAACAGCAACTCTTCATAGTCTGAACATGCAGATTCTCAACTACTAACACAATTAAGTATGTGTTTAACCTTTGAAAGGGTGAAATGCGATTGTACTTGTGGTTTGTGTTATCCATGGACAACCAAACAGTCTGGAATCCCACAAAGTTATGTTACTCAATGATTTATGATTAGTTTGACTCCATCTCTGAGGAAAAGAAAGATTTTTTCCTTCATATATTTTCTTCAAATATTCCAGAGTCTCAAACCATATGAACTTTTCTGAAATTCTATTTTTGAGAAAAAGATATTCTTCCTCACATATAAAAATGTTTCTATGCCAAAAATGTCTTTATAATTTGAATATTTCCATAATAGAAATGTATTTTTAAGAGAAGAGTGCATTATGAGCATTACAAAACTGTTAAAACTGTTTAAGTTGTATATTCTAATTAGTTTGGCAGAGCTAATACAAATAATGTTTACAGACTAACAATAATAAAATTGAAGTACTAGTTAAATATGTAAAATAATTAAAGGAATCATTTTTAGCCTGGCATAATTAGCTAATCCACTTTACATGCACTTATTAAAATGAATTTACATGTTATATTCCATAGGTAGTTACACAATAGTGTTTATACAGGAAAAATATAATGAACCAAACTCTTTGTATACAGCTCTCCACAATTAAAATGAAGACTCCCCAAGTAATATCAATCTAGGAGAGACTAATTAAGTTTGGTTTGATAACCATTCATTTCTTCTATTGCCTCTGAGCAAATTGTTTATTAGAGAAAGTTATTTTACACAAATCAAATCAAACTGGGTAAACCATTATATTTGAGAGAAACCTTAGCCATCAGTCAATTAATCCATCATTTTCTCCAGACACTTTTGTTTAACAAGCAGATCATATTATCAACAATTTAGATATCCTTTGATTCAATTATGACAGAAAATTTATTGACAGCTTCTCTAATACTTTTGTTATGAATAAATATTAAATGTTCTCCACTTTTGATGAGCAAACCAAATGCAATCATGTTAAATCTAATAGTCAAAACCTGAGTGATACTTCTAAATGAAATGTTTTAAAAAATATTTTAAACCAAAATAATTTATATTATTAAAAAGAGTGATCAAATACACCTCACAATTTCTGAGAAATTAGCAAATTATCTGATTTCTACTCATGAAATGAGAACACATCTGTGTAAGTCTTACCAAGTTTGCATGAGGAGATTTAACACGAATAAAAATGAGTGGCTTCATGCAGCACTCTAAAATATTGATGTAAAAATGGCATCATTATCATGATGGCATTATTATGTAAAAATGGTATCAACATATCATAAAGTTAGAGACACTTTCTGCAACTACATGCAAGATCTGTCTAAAAGCTAATAGAAACACTCGGGCTCCCTGACAGACACTCTTTGAAGGAATCAGAACTGACTCACTGTGCACTGAACAAACCAATTCCTGATGAAAGGACAAAGGGGAAGCTCTCTCCAAACCAACGTCCATTACGGAGATAATGGAACCACACAATCTTCTACCGGTACATTACAGCATCATTGTCACTTCAAAGGGTTTTTCCTTGAGCCAAGGATGTTCCCTGTGGAATGAGGGGAGGTGCAGGAGGTTCCCAGCTGTGGCAGGACTCGCTGCAGAGCCAGGAGCCCACGAGACAGGAGCTCCCTGCAAACTCAAAGTCTCAGCAAGTTTTCTAGGTCTGACACATTCTACCCGTGAGAAGTAGTATTTTGTGTCTAGATTGCATATCAGTAATATGTTTTGACCATTTCTCGAACTGGAATGCTCTTACTGTATATATCCTAGTTAAAAACACTATAATACATATGTATTGTCAAACATCTATAAAATACAACCCCACAATCATTTCCTCCCCTGTCCTTACCTCCTATTTGGACTGGTGCATAAGGATGTGTTGTGGTTTACAGACATTGCCTCTACTTTCAGAACTGAAATGAAATGTGAATTCATGCCAAATGGAAGCCAAAGAAAGGTCAAATGTACTTTATTAAAAAGCATGTGTTTCCAAAACCCCGGCAAAAGTGAATGCACATCAAGTTGCTCATTGCCTCTCAGTAATTGAGTACTCTACCCCGATGGTTTCACTAGTCCCCATTAAGAACTCCAGAAGCTTTCATGCAAAAAAAAAAAAAAGGAATATCATTATTATTAAAACTGGAATTTTCAGATAAATAGCAGTACATCAACTTACAGAATTTTTTTAACAACTTACAGAAGTTTCAACACTGTTAGCTTTTTCAGCGATCTCTGCCTGTAGGTAGCCAAGCCCTAAGGTGTCTGCTCTCCCAACACCTCAGGACCCAAAGGTTTCCAACCCTTCCTTGCTCACGCAAAAAGTCAGCTAAACATAACTGGCAGAAACAACGTGTTGCTACCTTACTAAAATACGGAGTTTACCACATTTTGCTGTAATATTCTAAAAACTCTAGTAGAGAAGAATCAAATATTGATGAAAGATGGCACAGACAGCACAAATTCAGAAGGGTGTGAATGTTTGTGTCCTTTTGAGGAGCCAAGTAAAAAGGATGAAAGATATTGAAACCTCTTTGTTGTGTTGTGATTTCAGGGTTCACCCCAGAACGTCGGGTCCCTCCCCTGATAATTCCCTCCCAGGTGTGTCAATCACCTCTCCTTTCCCCTCCCTGACCCTTGCTGAGTACTGTCTGTCAATCCTGGAATTCCAAGAGAGCATTGAGTGATTGGCAGATTCAAAGGATGCCCTCTACCCCTGGTGGGGCATTGGGCCATCCAGGTGTCCTTTGTCCCTTGAGACATCCCCTCCTGTCCCTGGCTGGTGGCTCCCTACCCCTTCCCTCCCCCTCTCCCCGGGGTTAAAAGGAACAACAACCACACGGACAGGGAGTTCTGTTGGAGCTGTTGCTGCATTCAGAGCCCTGTGGGCCAGAATAAAGCTCTGGATCCAAACCCTCCATCAGAACCGACTCCGTTCCTTCACCATCACCTTAAAGCTTCTCCAGCAGAGGGAAACCTGATGTGTGAAGAAGCGGAATGAGGAATAGGACGAGGATTGAGGCGGCTAGGGCTAGTACACCGCCCAGTTGGTTTGGGATGGATCAGAGGATAGCGTAAGCAAATAGGAAGTACCATTCAGGTTTGATGTGGGGAGGGGTTACTAGGGGGTTGGCTGGTGTGAAGTTTTCTGGGTCCCCTAGGAGATTAGGGCTAAATAGGGCTAGGGAGACGAGTAAGGAGATTATTAGTGCGAATCCTAGGATATCTTTGATGGTGTAGTATGGGTGGAATGGGATTTTGTCGCAATCGGAGGGGACTCCTGTTGGGTTGTTTGATCCGGTTTTGTGGAGGAAGGTGAGGTGGACTAGAGTGAGGCCGACGATAACGAATGGGAGGAGAAAATGGAGAGCGAAGAATCAGGTTAGTGTGGGGTTATCAACTGAGAATCCGCCTCAGGCTCAATCTACCAGTGTTTGGCCAATGTAGGGGATTGCTGAGAATAGGTTTGTGATTACTCTTATGGAGGAAAGCTCCATCCTGCAGCCACCAGAGCTCCTGCATGCCTGGACTTGCCTCCTCGTGCCCAGCTGCAGCACCCAGCCAGCCAAAGATGTCTCTGGGCTGAAACACCACAGTGCTGCTGTTTGGTTCAGCACCAAGGGCCAGACAAGCTCAGGCACATCCCGTCCAGCTATACTGGTATTTCTTCCAATACCTCTTTTTCACCATAACAGACCTTTATGTCTTTTTCTCTTTCAGAACCCATCTCTGAAATCTCACAAGTGTATGAGGAGATGCTTCCTTCTTTACATGTCTCATGGTCAGAAGTCCTAAGTTCAATTTTCTAAAATATGGTTTTTTTTCTGTAACCAGAGAAAGTAACACCTTGAATATATCCTGTGCATACTGGTGTTGTACTGTAAAGTCCCTGGCTCAGTCACAAGAGATTGCTAAATTCCCCAAGTCAAAGTTCAGTGTGTCTCTCATCTTTTATAACGAAGGTATCATAAATCCTTTCACTATAGCTCCCAAAATTTCTAACGGATACTTTGCCTCTGTGTGTTTGGAGAACTTATATCACATTTAGCAGCTGATGTCTGTTGATGCAGTTCTCCTTCCCTGCCTCTGTCCAGCACAAAACCAATGCGTGCAGAGGTCTGGCTGTCCTTTCCCCCACCCCTGCACCTTGACAACCACTCCACTCCCCCAGAGCTGTAGATCCACCTCTGGAGCTGAAAGGTGCAGTGCAGTTCCTGTGTTTTAAATGCTTAAATATAAAACAAGGCCTATGAGAACACAAAAAGTGCATGATTCATGAAATCAGGAAACACTAACTGGATCATAACAAATATATTTGACCTTTAAAGCAGTAACAACAAACATTAAAAACACTCAAGCTTTCCTTTGCTGCCAAGCTTATTTTCCTCAGAAGTTGTGCCCCATTATGCTACAATAATCCTTCATTACTCCAGCCCAATAATGCACAGTCTATCGTCTACCTATAGTTGTCTGGTGTCTATTTAGTTTTATAGCAAGCAAGCAATTTGAGAATATGGTAATAAAGCCTCAATCACAGTAATGATGTATGATGGGCTGTAATTTCTGTGTGCTAATGGTTTACAAACAGTATCCCAATGATGACGGGAATCTCATTGATTCATTAGATGAGTGCAATAATACCAAAATAACTTACTATAGATCACTGTTTACTCATGCACATACTGATAACAGCCTCTATATATTTCTATATACAGATATATAGAAATAAAATTAGTATTAGTCTTTCCACATAAAAGTTCACACAGCGCAAAACATTTTGTGTTGAGTTCCCTAAATCAATGTTTAAAGTCGAAATTACTGCATTCAACGGGTTCTTTAAAAAGCAACCCATTGATTTTAATCTGCTTGAAGCAATCAATTACTCCCTGTCCTCTTTATTCCAAACTGTAATGAAAACTAAACTGCGTTGTCTTGAAAACTAAATGTGAAGATGATCATAAACAGAATTTAAACTCCATGGATTATTCATATCTACCCATTTAGATTTGCCATTTCCATTATGAGTACATTTGCCATGAGCATTTAATGGACATCTAAAAGGGAATTCATTAA
The DNA here is from genome assembly GCA_034509185.1 of Euphonia xanthogaster. Lineage (NCBI taxonomy): Eukaryota > Metazoa > Chordata > Aves > Passeriformes > Fringillidae > Euphonia > Euphonia xanthogaster. Next base: position 359,634 of record JAYDZK010000039.1, on the reverse strand, counting down.
AGCAGGAGCTGTTGGCAGCACTTATGGGCTTCAGACTGCTTTATGCTTGCCTTTAATAGCTCACTATTATAAAAGTGATATATTGTGTTCATCCCATTAGTAGTTTGCAGAGAGGTCTCTAAGACATAACAAATCCTTTTGAGTATTGTCAGAATCAAAACTAAATCACAGGGTATTTTTTTTCAAGCGGCACATTATGACCCCAACAAGGTACCATTTTAGGTCATCTAAATTTTGATGATCTTAGCCAAGTAAGAATTTAATGGCCCTATAGACAGTTCGTTCTTTCTCTTAATGAAACACACGTGAATTATTAATGCCGTCTCAAATGCACATATTTTAAAAATTTGTCATAACTACTAAGGTTAAGCATGCTTAAAGATCGG
>JAYDZK010000039.1:341307-359033 GCA_034509185.1 Euphonia xanthogaster | reverse complement strand
AGCAAGGGGTTTTATTGTTTAATATTGTTTAAGTTTGATTGTTTAATAAACAGGTTTTTTCCACTTTTCTCCAAGGAGGTATTTTCTCCTGGACCGGTTGAGGGGAGGCGCCGATTGAATCTGCTTTCCTGGAGGAGCCCTTTGGGGGGTTCTCTCCCAAATTTGCCCTGAACCAGGACAAATACCAAACAAAGAGGTATTTGATGATTCAGTGCATGCTCAGCAGAAGCACTCCCTGTCCAGCACAGCCCTGTCCATGTACATACTGCAGCCCTGCTCGTTTCCTTGTGCTCCCTCTGCTGACCCTCTGCCTCTCACAGCCCGGGCTTCCCAACAGCTGGGACTGACGGGTTTATTTGCAAAGGAAACAAATAAAGGAATTCACAGCATATACGAATAAAATTATTTTTTTAAAGGATCGCCACAATTACTAATAAATACTAATCATTAGATTTACTTTGCAAAGCATGAATTTCCTTAAAATCCCAGTAGTTCAGGAGATCACCTGAGCTTCCAAGAGTACTGGCAGCTTTACAAAGCAGTCCTGGTACTGCACTAAATTCAGCCACGGTGCCCCAACACTGAAAAAAGTTCTGCAGGGGGCTGTATAAACTGAAGACAGCTGCAAAGCCTGTGCAGTTAGAACCAGTCTCTAACATCTTGAAGACTTTCTAGCCTGTGCAGTTTGGCCTTGAAAAAATAAACTAACGTAACAGCTTGAAAGCTTGTGAAGAATCAGGCTTCTTCAAAATATCTGTACCGTCCTACTGTAGATTCCTAAAGGGAAGCTGCTCATCTCTCATGGCTCACCTTACCTGGATGGAAAGCTCCTAACAGCACTGATCTCTCACCTGGGCCTTTCTGAGCGCTTCTAGAACTGCGGATGACAAGTCAAATATTCCCTGAGGAGAACAATGGCCCAAGGTAGGTTGGTTTGCCACATGGTCTTGCAGAAAGATGCTAATTTCTCATGCAACACAAAAAAAGGGAAACAATAGAGAGGCAATGGGTTCACTTTCCTTTTCCTGAAGAAGAAACACCATCTGGTACCCTCTAATACCATACCTGTATGCACTTTGGCTTTTCAATACCAGAGTCAATCACATAAGCAAAAGTAGCCTTTGTTTTTTTTTAAAGAATTTTCCCAGTTAAACTTGGCATTTGAAAACACTTTACAGCTTTTCATAATGGTACTATAAAATGGGATGAAAAGTACAAATGGTTCAAATATTTAGTAGAAAAGGAAAAAAAATTATCAGAGTGCAAATGTTCAGATGAGCCATGAACTGCCACCCAAATAGAAACAGAAGTGCTTTCTGGAAGCTCTGTCCTTGACTGAGCAAATGCAGTTTCTGCAGAGATTTCTGTGCAGGCCTCTCCTGGTACAGTTATTGTCACACAGGTGGAAAAGGAAGGAAGTAGGTGTGACAACTCACCTGCCTTACAGGAGTCTTTTCTCTTTATTGACCATGAAACATTTTACAGTGATGTGGGTGTTTTCTCCATCTGACACTCCCAGACAGTGTGTACATAAGTCATGTGAAGCCAAGGGTAGTCCAAAAAAAACCCACTTTAATTTGATTGAGAAATCTGATGACTTCATGCATCTGGAAAGTTTCCAGATCAAAGGAACTGCAAAACAGAGGAAGTAGCTGAAGCCTCATTTTTATCTCAAACCCTAAAAAGTTTCTCATCCTATATACTGGACGTGACTGCTGCTCTAAAGAAGAGTCCTTAGGAGCTCAGCTCCACCATGATGCATTGCTGGTCAGGTGACAACAGCTTAACAAAACCCACAAAGGTTTCTGCACATGCTGCTCCATGAACACTTGATCAAGCCAACACTGCTCTTTCCACGCAGTTACTTGTAAATAACTCTAAAAAGTATGAAAAAACCAATTAATAGACCATAATAGGAATACAAACTGTCCAATTTTATCTAATTAGAAAAACAGGATTAGTGATAAGAGAGTAAAAGCTAAAAGGAGGAACAGCATGTCCTTTGCAATTCTGGATTTTAACCCAGTACTTACAACTAAAACAAAAAGCCCCAAGTGATGGACAGTTCCCGTGCTGTGTTTAACACTCACTTTTTTGTAAGGTCAAAACCAACTGACCTTGAGGTCATGAAGGGTGGAAGCCTGCACTTTATCTGCTCAATTTCACCTTTGTTTCACATGTAAGAATAGAAATCATCAGTGCATGGAGCTACCTGGGAAGATTGCTACTTAAGTATTTGCTCAGGGAAAAAAATATTCAAAGAACCAAAGTTAGTGCTGTGAAACAATTCCTGTTTAATGCCAGACAAATACATATTCCCCTTTATAAATCTAACCTGACAACATTGTTCTAAAGGAAAATCTAGAAGATCATCCAGAGGATTGATTTTGTACAACACTAATTGCTGGTAACTAAATTCAATTCATGAGTCATTTTGAAGGAGAGGTTAACAACTGATCAGGTAAAATCATACAACCCCCCTTTCAGCAGTGCTGGACAGTGCACACCATGAACCCAGGACCCAAACAGAATGGTGAATAACTCACCCAGTAGCAACAAGAATTTTCTAACCTCCTGGGATTTTACTGGATTGTTCTTTGCATAATTTTTCTCTTTGAATTACACAAATATGCAATAAGCAATTTAATAATTAACTTGAATCATAAAAATTGCTGTAGTCTAATATTAAAAACTTATTCACTCTGCTCTGAACTCTGATGGTTAATTTACTTACTGCAAGGTCTGTTAAATTAATCCATTAAGCTACTTAAATAACGAAGATACAAGGCCAATGTACAGCAATGAAACCAATATATTTTAGACGAGTAAGTCAAGTTAGCCTGGGTTGCTGGGGTTGGTTTTTTCCCCAAGATGCCCTATTTGCTACTTATTCCTTCTTGCCAAGTTGGTTTTGGGAAATGCAGCACAAGAGAAAAGGTCCAGCAGTTAGAGGTTACTCAGAGAAGATAATCCGCTTGAGGTGAAATATGTGAATTTTGAAACAAAGAGCATAATCAACATAAAAATTACCAACACTCTAATAAATACAAAGTCATATTTAGTGATGTGGGCACCAAACAGGTCCGAACAACCAAGTCTGGCCATCAAAGACAGAGTGGAGGCTGCAAAGCCACAAAACAGACACATGTGAAAGCTGAATCCAAAACAACTGTCGTAAAGCAGAAAGAGGAATTATTTTAGGGATCTATTTTAGGTATATCTGTACCAGAAAAAAATCATTAAGCAATGCAATAGTTCCTCTGTCCTAGAAAAATCTGAAACGTACTTGTATTCAAAATAAGGTGTAAAATGCTGAAAGACTGATTCTCCTAACATTTACTGCCAAACAGCACTCCCTAACTATCCATTACTGAGACAGGTAACCAAATTAACCAAAGGGGTGGCTATCACTCACATGCCAAGGAAATACAACAGAATATTAATTTACAGAAGCACTTAAAAGACAATTACTGCAATGCATATTTTGCATATAAAACAAAATGTATCAAAAGGTCACTTGATTACAGATGCAAACATCTCCACATGTGGAATTACTGACAGGTGACCTGGACTAGTTTTGCAAATGAACTATCCACCTAATTTCACAGGCAGTTTCATGTTCTGTCCACAGAAACACCAGAATTTTTGCTAAAGCAAATCAATGCACAAAATCCACCTCATTCCTCTTCAAAACACACTTGTGGTATTATTAGGAAAGTCTTTTTCTTCTTGTCCTTTAAGGATGCAGCAGGTTTTTATGTCGTTAAATTGTTGTATTAAATTGTCTGAAATGTAACTCTGAGAAAAATTCATTCTGTTTGCAGCATTTTGTGACACACTGTACCACTACTTTATCAGCATTTTGCTGTCACAACAGCTTCTCTCTCCTCCTGCCACCAGCTCAGTTCGTTCTGGGCACTTGCTATTAGAAAAGCAGTATTCTCTCTCACATCACAAATTATACTCACATCCAAATAACTCAATAATTTATTTGCCAAACACTTAAATCGTCAATAATTTGGAGTGGAAGTAGGATTAGATTTTAAGTTGGCAAGTGATGGAATCAATTCTGAAATGTTTAAATATTAGTTTACAAATATTGCTTATAGCTTAATAGCATCATAGATGTAACTTCACACAGATATTGGCTCTAGACAGTAATTATACCCTCAGCCTAATGTTGCAGTTAATGGACATACACATTTCAGTGATAATTGCAATCCCTGAACAGGATAATGTGCCTTTATTAGCAGCTACAAAATAAAGCTCAGCAACAGTCAAGTGAAGAACTGAACTGTGCTTATAATTTATTGTTAGTATTGCCTGATCCATGTTATAAAATTCTAAAATAAAATAGCATGGCACTTAAACCAGCGCTTTAATTGCAACCATGTGAGTAAAGAATATCTCTATAATGATTCATGCAGGTTTGGTTGTCATGAGCAAGGAGTCCAAAGGTAACGAGTGAGACACACAAAGGTGTAAGTGACAGAACAGCAAATACACTGCAATTCAGGGGAAAAAAAAAAAGAAAAGGAGGTTTTAAGGACTTAAATGTTTTAAACATCATTGTAATAGAAGGAGGAAGGCAGGACTATATAGTGTAAAAGGCAGGACTATATCATCGGAGAAAAGAGAAAGCGGAATAAAAATTCCCCAAGCAAAGGCAGAAAGGAATGTGCTGTACAGTGCATGAAGAAAAACATCAATTCACACATAAAACAACCATGTAAAAATGATGGAATTGAGGACATGTAAAAAGAAGAACACTTTACAACTCAACCTAATGAGGAACCCAGTGTTTACGATTCCACAAAGTTCTGAGTGTTCGTCTCTATGTCCTGACAGTGTGTTTGCTGTACAGAATTTCCAGATAATGGAGAAATTCAATAAAGAAATTTCCAAAAGCAGTTAAAGGACATTGTGATTTAAAGCTTGCTAAGGTTTTGTTACTAAGAACTACTTATTTTGACTTCTGTACTAACACTTACCTTCTATTTAATTCAGCATGGCCTGTTAAGTGAATTTGGATTTTTCATTATGGGCACTCCTCAGTGCTTCCCTGCCGCCCTGTAGCTGGAAAAGCACAAACCTGCTGTGTCTGATAAACCACAGGCAGTTGTGCTGGGCTGTTCCTTCCTGCACTCACCCACGGGGGAAGGCTCTGGGTGCCTCACCAGGAGAGAAATTGTGCAACAGCTGCTGGAGCTTTCCATTAGCACCAGAGGATCCCAGACCCACCAAAGCCAATCCTGACTTTCTTTTCCTATGGAAACTGCAGACAGATTGGATGAGAACAGTGTGGGAGCTATGAAACAGAGCAAAAATGAGATTTGGCCCATTGAAAGGAAAAATAACAGTGACAATATTTTTCTTCTAAAACAACCATTTTTAATTCTTCCTAGAATATGCCACAGAAATAAGTTGTATCCAATTCTCACTGTAATATTTCCTTAACAAACTCTAAATGTTAAACTTAAATGAGAGGCATTTCATGCAATCTGAAATATATTCAGTTCAATTAAAAATAATTGATGCATAGTGAAATAATTCTTCCCAAAGCTGCTGTAAGATCTTCAAAAAATAGAGCTACTTAATAATTTTCATCTCCTACAGGCTAGAGAGAAGCATTATTGCATATTAAAATTGGAGTGTGGTTTTCCCAGAGGTAAAAGAAAGTTATTAAAACAACCTATTTATTGTTGATATAACTATCCATTTGTGCTACACAAAAAGTAACAATTTCAGTACATTAAAAGAAAAGCTAATTAAGGCATAATTAGTATTTTCTATGTTTTGATAATTAAGGGTTAGTTGGCTATTTCTTTTCAAATTTCTGTTTGAGGTAACCCCAACCATGTCTTTAATGAGCAGCTAACACTATTGAATCCCTGATGGCTGAGGAGTTTAGTGACCACTACTACATTACTTTCATTTATCACTGCCTCTTTACGTATAAATTAAAGTAGCCCTGTAGCTATGTTGATCTACTTTATATCAATTTCTTCATCCATATCAGCTGAATATGTATGGCATTAACCTCATTTACTAGTTTGGAAAAGCTGAATTAAAATGAGATCTAATTTCTAGTGCACAGAACAATTTCAAAACTGCCTGCTAATTCCCAGCACCTGTCAGTGTTGGATCTTCACCTCATGGTAATGAAATAAAACAGTGTATGTATTTTACAGCCAGGAAAGGATAATCATTCATAAGGGTTAAGATATCATTAATCATGGAGATGCCAGGGCCCGGAGCTTTTGCTGAGCCATTCACAGCTCAACTCCACTCACAAGGATCCCACTGAGGGCAGTGGGACTGCCGCAGATCTCTGCTCTCGTATTGCACAGGGGGAAAGCGGTCACACGCTGCCCAATAGTGTATTTCTCTTTTTTGCTAGGTCATGCGTTGTGTCTGCAGGCAATGTAATCAAAGAGATATACAGATACTGAAGAAATCTCAAAATAACAAGTCAAGAGAATGCCCTTTCCAGGTGAGAGGACAAGCCTGTGTTCAGCGCTTAGGTGACACCTGGCTATATGCGTCTGGCTTTCAGCTGCTGCAAACACAATCCAGCAAGAAAGCTACTTTTCCCCTCCCTCCTAAACACACTGTCTTCTAAATTCTAAACTCTTGAGATTCTTTTTTATTATAGTGCAGGTCTGCCAAGTCTAAAAGCCCAGGTTCCCAGACTGTGGGACGGACACCCCTCCGGTGCCAGGTGGTGACTTTATCTCTCCACGTGTACATGAGGCTGCTCCCCAGGAACCCTGCAGCCAGGATTTTCACCCTGCTCTCCCACCTTGGGTCCCCATCACTGCTATTTAAAAGTGGGGCAAAATAAAACCACGGTTTGCTGGAACACCCCATTACCAGGGATCTTCACTTCCAGAGGGCTCCCTCAAGCTGCAGTACCCGGCACGGATTGACCACCCCAGGATTCTCAGAACTCATTCAGGGCTACCGCTGGCTGCGAGAGATCCGAGCAGGGAACCGGTAATCGCTCACAGTAAAGAGCTTGCCTAAGTGCATTTTAATAATAAAATTAGCAGGCAAAACAAACGCCGCCCTCGCACACGCAGCTCTCCGATCAGATGGCGGGGCCATTCCCCGGCGGCCGCGCTCGTCCCGCTGAACTCCGGTCCAACAGCGCCGCGCGCTGGGCTCGGCCCCTGCCGGGCCGGGCTCCGGAGCAGCGGCGGCACCGAGCCCGCACCGCCTGCCCCGGCCACACAGCAACCTCCCCACGGGCGCCTTCCTCCTGCACTGTCCACTAAATGATTCTGTTTTCAATCACAAAATGGTAAACGACTGCAAGCATTCCCCCAGAAAAGTAAAATGCAATGGAACTAAAAATAAAAAGAACTTCCTGCCTCCATGCCTATAATTTCCAAGAACTAGAACTATTTTTCACTTCCAGAATAACTCCTAATGCAATCTCATGAGAAAAATCTTCAACAAAAGCAATCTCTTTTTTACAATCACTATGACAGTATATGTGTGGAAACAGAACTGCTACAAGAGTCAGAACTCACGAGTATGAAGGCACCTTAAACTTCTTTCAAGGTCATGATTCTAAGCGAACTGAAGAAATTTCAGTAACTACTGCCTTCGGTCAGTTGCATTTCCTTTGATACATTAATCGGCAAGACTTACCAGTTTTATTGACCCTTGGCAATATCTTATGGCCAATTAGGAGCAGTCCCAGCCAACCCCTACCCATCCCTCAGGCTGCTGATCCAGCCTGTCCCAGGAGAACTGGGAATAGCTGCACTTTGAACTGCTCCAGGGAAGGCTACAAACCCCTCCTTTTGCTTTTTCCCCCTCTGAGGGCAAATGTCTGCTTAGCAGCATTACTTTTCCAGACACCATTCTTCCTCCTACCCTGCCAGCATCCAAACCAGCAATACACCATAAAACAGTGACACTATGAAAACTAAGTCATGCCAGCATTAAAGCAAAATATGTACCGAGAGACAATTGATAGACCAGTATTAAGTCCTGTACAGTACCAGAGAGTCCAGTCTAGTACTCAACAGAAATTTAATATGTATATATTCATTCAAAGGTCTGTCTGTTCCAAAGCCAATCTTGATGCATCATTTTTGTACTGGAATGGTTATGGCATCAAAAGTTTATTACAGCACCATGGAAGAAATCTCCAAGGTTTTGCTCTCCTTCCTCCGATAGTAAGCCCCAGTGGGCTGGTTAATATGAATGATTTCATCTACCTAGCTACTTCTCTTTTCCTATAATGAGTTTGATTTTACTACATGCACATGCTTAAGAATATGAGTTAATTATTGAACAAATTTGTATATTTATATAGAAGACTTGTTCGACATTTCCATTAAACTCTTCACCGTTGTCTAACCATCTTCTGTTTGTCTGTATGCAAGCATATGAGCAAACAAAATCATTACAACATGGCTGAAGCGTGCAAAATTTCCATTGCCCATTCTGTAAATAAAACAATCCAAGCAATCCTGAACATTTATATAAATCTGTATTAACTTAGTCATTTGATGTATGTCTGACACTTCTGCTTCCAAGTTTCTTGCCAGTTTGCAGAGCACTGCCAGCAGGACCTGTGAGGATTTACAGCTGTGGGGGCAGCGTGCCATCTGCTGCTCTCCAAGCTGCTACAGCAGCACCCAGTGCTGCCTTCTGCTGCCTCCGAGCTGCAGACTGCACACACAGCTCAGCCCAATTGAAAGTGTTTACAAAAGCACCAAAACAGGGAGATCAGATGCCTTCACACACAGCATTTGTTAGACAAGCTGGCAAATACTGTGCTCCAGACCATGGGAATCTGCCACGCAGATGAGGGGCTCCTGTACCTGTTCTAGGCCTGCTGGAACACAACAAAAATTTGACTGCAAACTAAAGGATACTGGTAAATAATAGAATCAAACCATTGAAAAAAATCACTTTGAAAGTGCATTTGCAATCAACTCTAGGGGTCAAGAGTGGGGCTGGAATTCGGGAACATCCTTTGAATGGTTATATACCAGGAGAGCCTTGAAGAACTCCTCCTGTCCCAGCCTGGTTCCAGAGGAGCACATGCCAGGGGCAAAAGCAGTGTATGAAATACGATTTATCACCAGTTTGACTCATGTCCACTGATGGGGTGGGGGAAAAACAGAGACAATGAATCAGCACAAAACTGTTTTCTTAAATTCACCCTACAGTGTTTCACCACATCCTTATAGTACAGGTTATTTCTTTCTGTTCCAAGCGCTCTCCAATAAATCAGTTGGAAACATTAGCCAGCATTTTCCTCAGCAATTAACTATTTCACACTCCCTATACAGTGCAGTGGCAGAGCCAGGCTTGTGGTCACTCACAGCACACTGCTGAGCTGGCAAAGGGTCAGCTTGGACATTTTTCCTACTGATAACAAAGCTCCAGGTGCTTAAATATAAATAATGCACTGCCCATTTTTGCCTGCTGCTCCATACACACACAAATGCTCCCTCCAGCTCTCACTAAGGACAGATCTAAAAAACTTGGGATACAATCTCCTACCCAACCCCTCAGAGCACACTGTACAGTGATGGGGCCTCTCCAGTTACACCTCCATCAGGCAGGAAAACAGGGGAAAGAGAAACCCTCAACATCGGATAAAGCGAAAAGAGTAATTGTAACGGTATAATAAAATAATTTAGGAATAAATGAATAAAAATAAAAATAATATTATTATAATAAAGAGAAATTACAGATCAGAATGACAACTACTGTTGAGCCACACTGCCTTTGAAGTCTCATCAGTAGGAATGTTGCCCATGAAAATACCTGGAGCACCAGTACACTTTTATGGGGTACCTCCTGTTCCTTAGCATTAGAGAAGTCCACCAGATTTTAAAAGAACAAGTCAGCTTTGACAATTGAAAGGAACACATTGCTTTAATGGAAAAGTAATTCAGTATAGTGCAAAACTTTCTTTTTAATAATAAGTGAGAAAGTTGAAGTACATTTCAAACCTGAAGAGGTAAAAATAGTCTGGAGATTGGGACTGTCCACCAGAAAGCAAGGAAGGCATGCTACACAAGTGAAGCCAAACCTCAGTCACTGTCACAATTCTTGCTAAAGATTTGCTTGAGGCTCCAACAGAATTCTTTCTCAAGATCAATTGATCTCATCTTACTGACATTCTCTTTATAACATCTACATTATGACTGTCCCCTACAGTTAAGGTGAATTAACTGCTGCTTCTTCAAAAATACATCTTATTTTCCTTTTCTGTATTTAAAATGCAGAAAAGCCAAGTAATGTGAGAAATACAGTGGAAACCACATAAATGAATAACCGTCAAAAGAACAGAACTATTAAAAGAATAAATCTTGTGTACCCAGCTGTGAAATATAACACAATATAGCAGAACCCAGCTAAATGTTTGAAATAAAAAATTGAAATGCAAAGTAACCTAAAATTGTTTAATGAACATTGCTGCTAAAATATTAACTCCCTGCATGCCAAAACTCCAAAGCATATATGGTAGGAACATCTCAGTAAGTGGTTCCCTCTCTCTCCATCCAGTCATTTTTCCTCAGCTGAGCTCAAGAGCTTTTATGGGTGAGATATATTGGCAGGTTCATTTCTGCACAGACTGTTTGAGTTCCAATGTTGTGGTTTACAACAAGTATTTACCTTTGAGCTGTGCTGAAGGTGGGCTCTCACACGCTGATCCAAGAACCACAGAATTGTCAGTTCTACTTCTTCATTTTAATACTGGGATAACTGAGCATCCATCAAAGAAATCATCCGGAAAACTCTTAATGGCACAAACAAACATTTTCAGGAAGAATTCTGAAATGAAAGCATATTGCCACAGCCAATCTCTTCAGGAACCCATCAGTTATCGCAGCTTTAAGGTTCTTCTAAGATGTTGTGTCAGCCGCAGCTGGTCTGTGAGCCGCACGGACAGACTGACCCTAAGGGACAGCAAGCGGCCCGGCCTCGCGCGCGGGAACAGGAGGGAGCGTGCCCGGCTCAGACCGTGACGGGCGGGAATCGATCCAAACAGGGGAGCCCGGCCAATCCCTTTGAACCATGAATGCAGCCATTCCATTGGCCAGCGAGCTGGGCGGAGCCAGGACCCTGACCAATCACGTGCGTATGCGTGGGAAATCCGAGGCCCCTCTGAAAGGGGACGCTGGGCCATGACTCGCGGCCGCACGCGCTCGGGGCGCTCTTGCGCGCCTGGCTCCAACATCCACGACAGGATTTCCTCTTGTTCAGATGCTAATTATGCTAATTGGCCCTGATTAAACATAAACATCAACAGAATGTTTTTCTAATTACTTTGTCATTTGACATTTCCTCAGATATGTGTGTTATACTGTGGTGAATTTGTAAAAGTGCTTTGTTTTTGTTTTTTTCTTGGAGCATCCCTTCCATACTGAAAGAAACAGAAGTCTGAGAAACAGGGGTCTCAAACTGCAAGTGCAGAAGAGCAGTTTGGGTTCCCTGGACGCTGAAGTTCTTGTACTTAGAAACAAATTTACATATGTACCATATAATGCAGGGTCAGCCTCACTCCCCCCATTTCTGTCTGCCCTAAAACATCTGAACCAACGATTTTTCTGCCCTAAATCCTTCCCTGGTAAATATTTCCATATAATCAGGGTTGAGTTCAATGAATCAGTCTGTGTTAGCCAAGAAAATTTAATTAATTTTTTAAAAGGAATATTACTTATTTAACCTCATGAGTTCTGCTATCTATTCCTTGAAATCTGAATTCCCTAGCAATTCAAAAAATTAATTCTCACTTTTTGTCAGGTCTGGTATATACAGCCACTGGATTAGAAGTCAGTAGCTACTTCATCTGTAAACCTGTATATTAAAACCTTTCACTTTTAATAAAAAAATCGTGGAAGATTGCTAACACCACAGAGCCCCAGGGTAGATTAGAAAGGCAAGAAACAGAAGAGAAAATGTAAAGCTTTTTCTCCACTTCTAAGTTTCATGTCATTTTTCGTGTGTTAGCTAGTGGATGGAAAAGAACAGGATCAAACATGCACAAGGATTAAGAAAGTTTTGCTACGAGAAATTGGTCATTCACAATAATCCCCAGCTCACTGCAAAAGGAAGACTCCAGTATGCACAATTGCATAATGCCTTCTTTTTTATTCCAAGCTCCAGTCTAAAAATAGGGCTAAATTTCCAGTTGTTGACCAGCAGCTCCTCTGCACTTCTTCACCCACAATAATTAAAGTAAAGGAAGAACTGCAGAAAACAGCAACCAGAACTCACAAGTAATAAAATTTATACTTGTGGAACACACAAATGAAAGCTCTTCACCCCCTCCTGCCAAGACACTGGAGAGATTACAGACTTAATTACCCCAAGTGTTACAGAGAGGATGAGGGAATTGCTCAAGGACAAAAACAACCTCGAAGGAAAAAACCTTGGCCTGATTTGACAGTGCTGCCTTACCACAAGAATTTGTCTTTATTCTTGGTTTCTCCTAGTTCAATAAAATAATTATTTTAGCAAATACTGAGATGGTAGGGCCCAGCAAAACTGAGATACAATTAAATTAAGAAAAACATTAAAAAAGAAGACAAGCTCAGAATTTATATAGTTCAAAGTTTATGGCAAGATATACAGAGGTGGCAGAGAGATGGCGAGACAGCAAGAGAGACGTGGAAGAAAGAAGACTGCAATTTTTGTCTTTGAGCCTTTTTTGGTCACTGGAGCTTAACTGGGTACCGTGTCATCCATTTAAGCACAGAATTCATCAAGTCAGAAAAAATTAAGGGGAATTATGCGAGCAATTTAGGTTCAATAATGAAAAGCCTCACCTCCTTCAAAAAAGTACACAAACACCGGTGTGTTCTTCAGAGAGGCATCATGAAATGAGGCAGCTCTTTTACAAGACTTAGCAGAAGGTCTTGAATAATCATCCTAAGAAAAGTAAGGACTGAACAAGCAATGTTCCTTCCCTGCTAAAACAAGACGGATATTTGGCAGAATAATTATTTGACATCAGAAATGAAAAGTATGGCCCAACACTAAATGCAGTTCTCAACAGGTTCCTGGCTTGCCTCATTTTTTCCTTCAAGGTTGTTCCTCTTTCTGGATGGACAGGTCTGAGCACTTCCTCAGGTTAAGATGTAGGCAAAAGAAGCTCATGAGCAGAAATATAACTGATTGTTCATTTTGCTTGATGAGTTCTAGTGACTGTGATGAGAGAACTGATGTGTGTGGTACTGGACGAGTCCCTGCACTAAGAGTTTCCTGTGTCTATATGTATTTTTGTCAGAGAAGAAAGGTGTTTTAATCCCTTCATGGCTAAGAAATATTTCTCATGAAAGGCTTTACCAGCATCCCTTGCAGAAGGAAAAAACACGCTTACCAGATCCATTTCCTGAGTCAGTTCTGAGAGAACCATTCCTGTTACACAATGGTCCACAATGCCCTATGGGGGAAAAAGACAGGATTGCTCAAACATCAAGCTTTGTAGTTACCATTTTCCAGAATTACTAGAATCAGATTGTATTTAATATTTTCCAACATTTCTAGAATGAAGAGGAATTGTTAGGCTGAGACTTCCTAAGATGTTTAGAAGCCTTTCATGCCAAATTCTACCAACATTAATGGAACTAGACCTTCACATTCCCTAATTATCTCTGAAAAAACCCTCTCATCATAAATTTTAAGAATTGTCTGATAACAAAAATCTGTCTGAAAACAGACTCCAAGGAATTGGAGTCTAGAAATTCACCCCTATACTTTTCTCAGAGATCTCAGAGGTTCAGTATTCTAGCACTTGAAAGGCAAGCTGCATGGAATTCAAACCATTAGAGAAAATTAAGCTGTGCATGGATGAAAAAGATCAGAGGGCACTCTCAAAAATGCATGCTACCTATCAAAAAAATTCATTCTCTTCCCTCCACAGTAGTTTAAAAAGCATTGGTTTGAACTGAATGATACATTCCATCTTTGAGAACTTCTGTCTAAAAAGCAATGCAGAGGGTGTTCAATATTCCATGTGAGCATACCAGTTCATCATCAGGGTTTAAGATCTTTAGAATGTTTTAAAATCAGATACAATGCAGAATTGTGCAATAATTAACAACATTTAACTGTCTTCATTCAGCTATGGCAAAGCTTTTACAGAACAATTAAATCTGCTCCTTGTTGAAACAACTAAAACCAGCTGCCTCAAAATCAATTAGGCCTCGCCATTTAATCTGGGGAAGATCTCTGCATCCTTGTACAGCTGCAGTTTGCAGCCTCAGCTCCCCTGGTGTCCAAAATACTGTCATACTTGTTAATATTTTCCTGCTATTTGCTGCAATCACACTCCTTTTTACAACTCTGAAGATCACCCAGAGTTCAACTAATGAAAAATCTGGCTATTTACCGAGGGGCCTGACTTTTCCCTGTCCTCTGTTTTGTACTGTCACTTGCACCAAAGCATGTAAGGAGAGATAATTTAGGGGAGCTCTCAGGCAAAAGTTACATTGCTGCCCTATCTGCCTTTTACATTTCATATTCTGTGAACAATGGAATGTTCCTTAGATCACACAAACCTGCAAAAAAGGAAAATGCACCCTTTCTTTCACTAGGTGTGAAATGCTGTGTGCTGAATTATGAAGGGAGCTGGGAAAAGAACTGCAGACCTGGCAGCTAATCCCTTTCCCAATATTAAATAACACTCAAATTCACACTGGATGAACCTCAATCCAGAATGTAATGTACATGTATTCGAAACTACCATGTGCTAATTATTACATATATTAGTATTGTTTAGGGATTATTCCTTCTGTTTTTATACAAAATTTAATTCACTAGATCCATGGTTTAATTTTCTTTTCTGCAGAAATTCTTAATTTAACTAAAGAAATGTCTTATGAAACTATATTTTGTATTTAAATCACTGTTTTTAATGAGCTGCACACTGAAGAGTCACACTGCAGTCATTTCAATAATAAATGCAAACTCCAATTACAGTACATTCATAAAAATAACTGCAAAATCGTGGAGAAGTGTACTTGAGTTCACTTTTAATAAACAGATTATTGCAACTTATCTTTTATTGGACATTCCCAAAGTAATTCAAGAAGTACATTAACTTGAACAATATTACAAACAAAGACTGAAAAGCAAATGAGGACCTCACTGGCAAGAAAAAAACCTGTTAACTTTGCACTTCCTTGCTGAGTTACCAGGACCACCAACACACACACACATAATGGATCATCCTGCAAGTAAATTGCCAGGTAGCTTGAATTTTCCCATTGTTTTTTCTCATCAGAAGTGGAGAAAAGCTAAACCTTCACACAGACATGTATCAGAAATGTGTTTCTACAGGAGCTGAAGAAAAATGAAGGCATTAAACACAACGGCTTGACAACAAGGGCTGCTATTTTACAGCCACACTATAAAGGAGCGCTCTGAAAAAGAAAACCAAGAAAAAGCCATGGCAGCACGATGAACTCTGTGAGGCATCAAACCCCACAACCTCACACAGGCAGCAAAACCACCCTGGTCCTTCCCCATGGGACAATCTATTTCAAGCAATGCACTTCACCCTTTTTCCACCCCAGTATGAAACCAAGGAATATGACATGCCAATAACTATAAATTAAGAGGTCCAAACAAAAAACCTAAAAAAATGGCAGAAGTGAACAATTGTTTCTTACCACCAAACCTTTTTTTTTTTACATCAGCAATAATGTCTTTGAAGATGAGCTGATTTTTCAGCACATCAAGTCATCCTAATTTTGTAAGCTTAGAAATGACATGAATAAGAGCTTGATGACAAAAAGAACCAGTTTGGGTCAAGAAGCGACATAGTTCAGAATGTAACTTCCTGCAATGAAGCATTTTAAGATTAGCAACACAAGTTTTCTGTAAAGAATATGAGCTTAACAGTTCTAATAGAAACTTAAGCCATGGATTTTTTTTTAAGAATTCCTATGGTTAGCAAAATAATTAACATTAAATCATTAAATAGAGGTAAATATTTAGCAACTCAAAGTACATTACATACACAGTCATTATTCTAGGACATGACAGTAGTTTTTGAATTCATAGTACACCAGCAGGTAAAACAGTAATAATTCATTATGGTCTGAAGAGCAGCTCTCACAGCCAGCTGTATTCAAGATTTTACAGACAAGAGTCCCTATGAATTTTCTCAATTCAGTCTTCATCTTCCCACCAGGTACTGGACTTTGCAGTGGTAGAAATTCTGTTCTAACTAGCTTCAGACACCTCTTTTGCTCAAACCCTAATCAACAGCTGAAAAGTGATTCCTAGGAAAACAATTGTGTCAACAGAGATGGTCCAGCAGTCAAGCAGATGCTGGCTGCTTTAACTGATTTGGGAGTAGAAATAGACTTGAACAAGAAGTGGCATTTTTGATCACTAAGAACAGGAACTTTTTCCAATAAACAGATTTACGTCCTAAGGGAAAACATTAGATACTATTTCCCTCCCCCACACACTTGTCATATTCTCATAACACTCAAGAATAAGCTGAAAAGAATTCTGTGGGTAGTTCTAGTCCCACCTCTCCAGCTACCTGAAGTCCCAGGTATCTCTCCTAGCAGCCTGTCAAAGTTCCAAGTACCAGAAATGCTGGAGGCCCAGCTCTGCAGCAGCCTACCAGGCAGGCAGCCATGGAGCCAAGCAAACTGGCAGGAAACCAGGGAGGTTCCTAATAGAAACTTTGCTGACACGGAAAAATTCCCACAAATGCTTTGATTTTAGACAACACTTGCTGACTGAAAACACTCTCTTTATAAAGTTCAACCAGCTCTACCCAAGAGCAACTTGACAGGCATAACTCATAAATTGTCACAATTGAGGGGGAAAAAAAATTACGTTGAGCGGTCCCTTTACATGCCATGCCTTGTACTCAAGCATTTAAAAAAATGCCAAAGACGACCTCTCTCATGCTGTCAGAGCCTTGCTGCCAGCAGTGGAGCAAAGCCACAAGGGATGCCGGGCACATGCCTGACACCTCAGTGGGTGTCTCCCGAAGCCCTTTCCCGTCCCTGCTGCCTTTCCCCGTCGTTCGAGGCCGTTTCAGAGGCTGATGCTCATCTTGGACAGGTTCTACAGCGTCTGGTTTTCGGGGAAGAAGTGGCGCAGGAGCCCAGCACTGCCTTCAGGGAGCAGCGGCACGGAGGAGAAGGTGCGGCTGCTTCCCCCCGGGATGTAGCCACCGTGGTCCCAGCCGGGAGCAGGGCGCTGGGAGCAGGGAGATGGGAGCAGGGCGCTGGGAGCAGGGAGATGGGAACAAGGCGATGGGAGCAGGGCGCTGGGAGCAGGGCGCTGGGAGAACGGGAGCGCCGTCGGTCCCGGCCCCGCGCAGCATCCCGGCGCCACGCGAGTCCCGCTCCCGCAGCACAGCCTGGGATGCCGGCTCGGCTCCGCTGGCCCCAGCCCCGCCGCAGCTGCTCGGGCAGGGCGGCTCCCAGGCACCTTCGGCTCCTCTGCCCGGCCGGCCCTGCGCATCCCGTGGCCCCCGCCCCGCAGCGCCTGAGCGCAGCACCGCGGACCTCAGCACCGCCCTCCCTCCTCCCCCGAGCTCCGGCCCGTCCCCACGGACGGCCCGGCACGGCCCGGCGCGCCCCAGCGACCAGCCCAGGTCCCGCCGGGTGCACCAACCTGGACGCGCAGCGCATCCTTCCGAGCCGCGCATCCTTCCGAGCGGGCGGGCCCGGCGGGGGCAGCGGCAGAGCCGGGGCCGGCCGGGGGTGCGGGGT